>ML732242.1:0-137056 GCA_009176345.1 Aspergillus leporis | reverse complement strand
ATGCCATATCACGCTGGCGCGTTTCTACGCCAACGACGCCGGTTCTGGGGAAACTGAAGGTGCCATCCTGTTCTATGAGGTCAGTATAGCCTATAAGCCACGTAGGAAGATACACCTTTATGTGGTGATGAAAAAAGGAAAATAGCTCCTGAAGTTGTATGACAAAAGTTATGCCCTGAAACAAACGAGGAACAAAGTGAGAGGAAGGGAAAAAGTCAACGAGCCTGCGAGGCCGTACGCAAAACAGAGTGCGAGCTCTACGTAGAGACGCAACTGCCACGCGTGCTTTTTACTTACTGATATACTTTCCTTTCATGTTTTAGTCTTTCTTGGTGTCATGTTTTCTGCATCTTCTATGCACGACTATACTTCTTTATTGGTCTTCTTTCATGTATACTCCACTCTCCTTATCGCGACGGACTTATGAATACTTGCCATTCAACGTATCATGCATGGCTGTACCTGTCTTACAATAATCTCTTATATATAGATGAAAGATCCTATTGATAATCGAGTTCGCCTGTCCAATATCACAGAACCAGGTTGTCGCCGGAGGTATTGCTTACCCGCTGACGCAGCGGATTGACAGCTTACTGAGTACATATGGCAAGACATGCTTGAGAGACGTGTACAGATCCTGCAAGACTAGAGATATGATCAAATAGATGCTAACGCCGTGCCAGCGAGACAAAGAGCTTTTGCTACGATGTTATGCGCCCCTGGCAGACTGAAACCTCGCTCTCCAGTGCCCAGAACTGTTCCTACTGTATGTTCAGCATCCTGCAACTAGACCAGAGCTCCGACTATTCGTATAACGCGGATTTTGCAGAAAAATTTGCCTCCTTAACCTCATCCTGTGGCGCAACCGGGTTTTATTATGTTACCCCCACAACAATTGCGTTCAATGGTAGCTCAACCACAGCTGCGACGGCGACGGCGACCCTGACACCTTCTTGCGCCTCGACCTACACCATCCAGGCTGGTGACACCTGTAACGGCATCTGCAAATCATACAATGTGTCCACGCATGCTCTTCTGACGACTAATCATTTGAAGGCATACTGTAAGGACTTCCCCGAAGCAGGCAAGGAGCCCTGCTTGTCGCCTTCTTGCGACATATACACAGTGTCAGACAATGACACCTGTCAGAGTGTTGCGGCTAAAGAGCCGGGATATATCACTATTACCCAGCTACAGGCGTGGAATCCGAATCTAAACACCCTTTGCACCACGTAACATGGCACAACAGGTAGGAATGTAAATTTGTATAAGGTATATGTTATACCTTCAGAATGGTGCCCAGAATATAGTTGGCTAACCTAAACACAAGCCCACCAGGTGACAGTCTTCCGGTGCCAACAAGCACTATCCCAGCCGTAATCACTCCAGCGTAAGTAACTTCTACGCCGAGTGGAAAGTCCATTGAACTAAATCGGGCGCTTCTTGTCAGTCCCTTACCAACATCGATAGCCAATGAAACCACCACCCGATGTGCCAAGTACCACACAGTCCAGGCTGGCGATGAATGCAGCCGGATCACCATGCAGGCTAATCCACCCATTTCCCTTTCGGACTTCTACTTCTTAAACCCAGGGGCCAACTCAACTTGTGGTAATCTTATACTGGGGCACAGCTACTGTATACAACCCGTAGGAGACATCACTACTTATCCAGCTTATGGGGATTAAGCACCATTCCCGTCATCAAAGTCCCGTTTCCTTTCACTAATTAGCAGAAGCTACGATGGCCCGTCTGCCTGTACTGCGTCGAGCTGCTATGGCGACTACGCTACTCTGTCACCTACCCCCTTCCCCGGACTAACGGGCCTTCCCACGGCGGATCCTGCGACTACCAAAAGCTCGTTGACCTTGCCACTTTACACCCCATCGCCCATAGCACCGGGCACAAACTCGGGGTCTGAATACGCTCACTACGTGGGTTTCGTTGAAACCGGCGACGAGGACGTGAATGCATATGCCAATAGCTGCTCGAGCGTTGCCGACTTCTATGGTATCACGGTGGATCTCCTAAAGAGGTGGAATCCAAGCTTGCAGGACGCCGAGCCTTGTACCTTCGCAAGACAATATCGGTACTGCGTCAGAGTTGCCGACCAAGGTGGAATCCAAAATTCGTTCTTTCATCTATATATAATTCTCTTCTCGCTAACAAATCACTCAAGTCAAGACTCCTATTATCACCCCTAAAGTCACGAGAACAACGACAATAAGTAGTACATCCAGCAACGCCACCCCAACTCCCACACAAGAGGGTATCGTCGAAAACTGCAACAGGTTCTACAAGGTCGTCGACAACGACGGCTGCTGGGACATCGCCCATGATCACGGAATCACGACCGACGAGTTCCACGCATGGAACCAAGCTGTTCAGGATGATTGTTCGAAACTCTAGCCAAATTACTATGTGTGCGTCGGTGTGAAGATGGAATCCCGATCTACTTCGCAAAGCCCAACTGCAACCACCTCATCTGGCGGCGTGTCTACCCCTTCCCCATTTTCTGTAGACATCCTTTCCTCTATAAGCTTCTATTTCAGACATTGCTAACTCCTTCATAAACAGCCTGGTATGCCTGCTGGTTGTACGAAGTTCTACATGGCGCAGTCTGGCGATTACTGCTCGAAGATCTGCGGTGCTAATGTCGTTTCAGTGGAGGACTTTGTGCGGTGGAACCCTGATGTGAAATCAGACTGCAGCCTCTCTCGTTTAGATTATTCTATTGCATTGCTCATTGAAATTAGGGACTTACATTGCGCGGGATAGGCGTCTCGTCTTGTTCGACTGCAATTTAATAATTGATATATATTTCAGGAAAATAGGGACGGGAAACATGAGCCCTGCCACGAGAGAAATGAGGTAGTCATTGCAAAATGATTCATGCATAACAAGCGAGCACATTCTGCTGAATCAAACATAAATGCAAGAACTACTAATCTTCCGTCGTCTGCATAAAAGACTTTATTCTAGCAAAGTTTCACCATCCACACCGCACTCTCTTAGTTTATTTCCGTAGGGACTGTAGACTGCGACTCGTGAGACTTAGTCATTATCAAGGTAGAAGACGGCCAAGTAGTACTTAGATAGTGCTGCTAAAATATCTATTTCCCACAAGAGAGGCATTCCAGGGATAGACGTGAGCCAACAATTCAAAAAATACATACATGTCACTAAATCAAGGATCCAATCCACCCTCCAAGACATTACCGTCAAATGTAACCATCTGGTAGATGCGAGGAAGCGACATAACGGGGCAATACCAAATGCCTCGGTACCTGGTTTCGCTGAAAGAAGGTCGACGCCAACCACCATTGATCAGTCTAAGCTTCTTATTTTCCCATATTGGAAAATCCTTCGTGGGGTCCTCCGAGAAGTCCAGATTAGCCAGCATAGAAAGATCCGCCTCGTCTAGAACAAAGCATGCCTTATTGCGCGCAGGGGGTACCATAAAGTTACTCTCGCCCAGGTCTTGGAGCCCGGATTCTTCCTCAGGCGGATCATAGAGATCTAGTCCCCGAATCAGCGCACGGAACTCCTCTCTCACCCGATCCGTAGACGCATTAGCTAGTACGGACTCATCGAGAATCACATCAAGTTTAAAGCGCTTGAATGCCTCATCAGCATAGACCGCACGATTACCATACTTAAGAGAACGTTCCACCGCACAAATCCATTTCTTTATTGCTTGCGGAATCTTGACAAGGCTGCTTTCGGAGTACGAAGTAATAAAGACATAGGATCCCCATGTAGGATCGCAATTAACTTTCTTAGTATTTCGCCAGCTGACTTCCTCCCACGTCTCTACTTCCTCGAAAAGCTGCCGGCTCTCTTGGCAGGAGTGAGTGAAATTTTCAGGTATCCCGGGGTATACAAATTCAGTGCCATAATAGACGGCTGGGTTTGTCTTAGCTTCGTCTATTTCCGACAGCGGTCGCGGGTGAAAGTCCGTTGCTGCCCCTGGACCGAACGACTGCACAGGAAAGGAACGTGTTCGGGATATTGGATTAGAAACAAGAGTAGGATCAGGAGGGGATACAGGGCGTCTATTAGCTGCCCCACGGCGACTTATGGTGAGGAGTTTCAAGTAGTTAACTTTGTAGGATCGAGCATATTGTGTTCAGGAGAGTATTTATTATATAATGCAGAAGGGAGTTTGTTGAAATTGTCGGGGATCCACTCTTACTGTGGCCTGAAAAGTAGATATTAAATACGTTACGCCCATATTTTGATTAATAGGCTGATTCTCTTCCATAATTATTTTTTTTTTTTTGGCTCAAGTTAAACATTCACTTTCTAGGTACTTTATAAGCACTTCTCTTTTTCTTCTTATTTTATAATGGCTTCTATAATCTCATCTGCACAGAGTGACCAAGGTGACTTTGTGGACTTGACTTTATCAGACACATACAGAGATGGAGGGTGACCAGGAGCATGAAGATGAGGTATGAGAATAAGCCCTTCTAAAGCGCTTGTAAAATGCTGATTAAGTATTTATTAATAACTCACAGGCTATCATAACATATCTTATTTCAAAAAAGGTGTCACTAGTAAAAGCTCGATTTATAGAGTATAGGCTAGGGCCCTAATGCAGCCCGTAAGACCATAATATCGAAAAAGTCTCCGAGCATCTGATCTTTCGAACGAAGCACACACTTTACCTCATTGTGCGACTAGTGCGGGAGAATCTTGTCTAGAGAGGCATATTCCTTGGCCGAGCCTAACGATGTACCAATTCCTAATGTCTGGACTAGAACCAGGTAAACCCACAAATTAATCGCCTCTTTTGAGGTTACTACGATTTTCCTCAATAGACGTACTGAGAGCGGCCTAGTACTAAAGTGACTATCCTTGCCAAGGCCACGGCCGCTATCTGTGTCCTTGTCGACAGCTAACAATGGAAGCAAGGGTACACTGTTCATTTTTCCTTGGTCTGCCCGTGGCTGTACTATACGTGCGGGATGGATGCTGAACACCCTACGGGTTTGGATGGACGACTAAATCGTTAGTTCATCTGGGACAAAAAATGGCGCTGTGCTAACTTAGCCATAGGATGGGGGCCGGTGTTGTTCAACGTATCGCATATTTCGATAATGTTAAACTAGCTGAGGGTGTTCGAACTCTAATCATTCTAGTCCTATCGAACGCAATCGGTGCTTGCAGCGCATGTACGCATGCGTGTATGAAAAAAAGAAAAAAGGAAACCGTCTCTGCAGTATCTATGGATGGATCTAGATACATTAGGGATTGATCAACATCTACCCAATAACCAGGGGGAGGTATATGATATTTTATCTGACTATAGACATATCACATCTGCACCATGCACAACCAGCATCCATCTATGCCAAGACATGCCAGTTTAAGTAACGGCTGATATATTTCGCGTCGAGAAAAAATCTACAGTTTCGGAACATGCACAAAGTGCTTCTTTTCTACCTCTACCGCCTTCTGTATCACTGGATCCTTCTCTGTTGTCAATGGTGGAACCCATAGAGCTGGATTGCCTTTGAAAAAGTTTGATGCCCGGAGCGTGACACACGTAGATTCCATAGGCATGATTGGAAAGTCTTCAGCACGTGGACAATACGTCAGTCCAAATTGAATATAGCACACAATATCCATATTCTCGATTGATTTGTCTCGCGCCGCCCAATCGACTACCGTTTCGCTGCCCGAATGACGTGCCTCGTTTGCGGACTGACAGAGATATTTCCCAGCCGGGAAAAGCTCACCATCTCGATAGGGAGTGACCCAGAGTGCTTTTTGACAAAAGTCAGCGAGCTGACTTTTCGGTTGGTTGTATAGAGGGAGCCAGTTCTTGTTGAATATCCTGTATGCAACTGGCTTCCCAGTATTGGGATTGATAGAGTTAGGATTGGTGATGTCCCATGTTCGACCACTTTCGTAACAATAACTAGCAGCACCTTGGGATGTAGTGTGAAATTGTGTCTTCTCCGTATTGAATGTGTTGCTAGTTAATTGCTTTGGTAAGTTGTCACCACCATTGCTTAGAACGGTGTCGTTTTGCACTACAGTGTTTTGGGGACCGTCAATGGCTGGATCTACTCGCAGGCAGAACATATGTTGAAGATTTTGCCCATCGACCTTTGGTGTTGGTTTTGTTCCATCATCATTAGACCGATTCAACCAGGAAGTAGTTGGCGTGCCGGTCAATTTCACCTCCAGTTTGTATGTGCCATCGAGTGTAAAAATATGATAGAACGCATAATCGAAGTTGGCTGCTGTAACTATTTGGGATATGATGAGTTTTCGGTCGCGAGCAGAAACACTCGAATTATCTCGTGTGTCGGTGTGCTTGTAAAGAAGTCCGTTGTCTTCCTCATGGATACAGACGGCATTTTTGATTAAGAACGGTTCTCCCTTGGAGGTCGCCGTTACGGCATCCAGAAAATGGATGGCTCCCGTGCACTCGTTTCCAAGCTGCAGCGCATGTGTCATTGAGCAGGGGGATCCATATGGCATAACTATCTCCGCAACACTTATGCGATTAAACAGCATCCGCTCCCGCTTTTGGTATGGATCATTAATCCGGACGTCTGACAAGACGATGCCCTCGCGGTAGTTGAACCCAACATGCATCTTGAGTGCCGCCCATGTGATCTTATTACCCTCCACATGGAATGATGGACCCTGGGGCTCTATGGTCTCGATTGGCTTCAGTCCATCCTGGCAATAAAAGTCTCTCAGATATTCAGGGCGATAATTGTACTCGCCTAGAGAGATGGGTGTCCGTTTCTCACCGGTATCTCGAACATCGATAGTGACGATCTCGTTCAGCTCCGGATTAGCCACGACACTAAAATCTAGCGGGTGAGCATATTGATTGTCGCGGGCAGACAGGCGGTGGTACGGAAACGCTTGTAGGAGAGGGCGGTTGAAGCCCCATCGGTCCTCGACTCCGGTAGCCCATACATCAAAGTACACATTCTGCATGTCGGTGATCCCAATCTCATGACATAGCTCGACTACTTTGGTATGGTTACGCGCTACTTCCTCCAGAGCCCCATCTTCTGTGCCGTACACGGGCAGGACATTCTTGATAGCCTTACAGGACTCCACCTGCCTGGTCCTAAGATTTACCACAGCCTCCGAGACTTGCTCTATACCATTTCTTACCAGGATCGAGAACGCTCGGCGGTCTGGGTGGGACGCAGTGCCATCACAGTAGGCAGCATACTCGCATCTTCGAGGCTCTTGTAGAGTAATGCAGTTGAACCTAAGGTCGTCCGGACTGGCATACTCACGGATGAGAGTAGCAGAAACTATAACTTCCTCAGCAGACAAGGGATCTGGAAATATTAATGACTAGCCCTTATCATGACATAATTGTTGAACAGTGGGCTTACCAAGTGGGTGAGAGTTGCTCGCCCCTGTTCTCGGCTTCCGAGTTGCAGCACAGCAACCCTCCGAGCAAACTCTGTAAGCTCTAGTCATGTTCGGCGTATACTTTGAATGACTCGGAATTTGCCTCTTTAGAAGGATGTCTTTAAGTAGCCGCTCCTCTTTTATCATTGTATCCGTGAGATCGGGTTATCGTTCGTAGTGACATTCAATGAGTGGGATACGCCGCGTGTTGACTAAATGACGCCATAATTCCACCTGTAAACAGGATGTGTTCAATCAATCACCTTGATTAAGCTCGAACCCTACCATTAACATGACTTACCTCGAAGCTTAGGAACGGAGAAGCTCGTTCCACGTCATAAAAAAGGGATTCATGATAACAATTCGCATATTCGTTTCCTATTAAAGAAATACCCAAGGTCACCCCTTCCCTGAAAAATGACCTTGCACGTAACCAGACCTTGGAAGTAGTACTACATGGTTAGCAGTGAATGTCTGGCATTTGACTGGTGAGAATTCTTGTTTGGATGTAAGAATTGCTGATAACCGGTTCACTGATGTTTTACCGGGCTATGTGGGACCCAATCAGCACTCATCCCAGAAATAGACATGTATCTACGGCTAGAAATCGTCTCTTATGTACTTTTCATTAAGTACTAGTGACCGAACTAACTATACCTACGAGAATGTTTTTCAAGTTCTTCGTCATTTGTCTGATAGCAACCCACGTATGACATTCATTAGGTACAAACAGACTGGGGGCTATGTATGTATCCCTCTCGTTTCATTCCCTCGCCATCAAATGCCCTTGCGCTATAATCCATCTAACGCATAACGGCAAGGTCAGCCTCTGAAACAGCGCTTTCGATGGCATGGAATCGCAAGGTCGAGCCAGCACTCGTCAGGCGATACCCAAGCTTAGGCGCATTAGGAGGTTGGCAACGCACTTGTTGCCGAACGGTCCGATCTACTGGGAGGTTTCCACTTCGTTTCACATTTCCCGCGTCCCCTTTTCTAGATTGTTTATTTAGCCATCTCATTTTTAATCAAGGCGATGTCGAAGTACTTGAGCTTTTTGAGGCGAGGAAGACGTTGACCATGCGCTCAAGAGAGCTAACATATATCGAACCAGAATCAAGGGTGGAGACAACCTCAAGATCAGAGAAAAGCTTCAAACAAAATCTTGATTAGCTTTCGTAAAATTCGGGTGGCCAAAGCACTTACAAAAACTTACTGGAATCTGATCAAGAAGCTCGTCCATCCCGTCCGCGGTAAACTCTTCCTCTGGAAAATGTTAGGAAAGATGTTTAGGGTCTGGATATGATGCGACCTCAATCTGGGACTGTAGCATTGGCAACCCCGGCCTCTCTATAGAATTCGTTGAGTTGAACATGAAGTAGCTTTAGCCTTGGAAACTCCAGACCGCGCAGCACCTTATCGTAATGAGCAAGCTCGTTCTGATAGGTGGTGTGTATCAGAGCCCGTGCCAAGAAATTCGCATAGTACTGTCGAACGCAAAGGATGGACCATTACAAGAACCTCTGCCAGGCTACCTTTATGGGTATTTTTCGAGTCGTGGACTCTCCAGAGATAACGCATGGCCTGATGGAACCATGTTTCATTAAGAAGTCGGCATTCCACGAGTCCACTCACTCTTTGTTCTCTTTCATTTCCTTCGTTTCTTTCGACTGGAGTTTCGTCCGGTGTTTTAACGTACCACCACGTACAATTTTGATCAATCCACCCTAAGATCCGGGTAACTATTTCGGGTATCATGACGAGGCTTCGCCTCTCTGTTGGGCTATTGTGTACAGACATGTTATGGTATGAATCTCGGTGCACTTATCCAGAATGTTTTCAGTTGCATTTTTTGATGAGTTTCGAACCTTTTATTATTTGTTCAAAAGGAGCTTTGTTAGGACCAATAGTACTATGATCTCCACAGAAATGCACTTCATCGTCGGCGAACAGCAGACAATGGCAGGAATACCTTCTCTGAAAGTCTTTATTCGCCATACTCCCACCAAGTAAAAATAAACAAAGGAAAAAGACTCAAAGGTAAAAAGTAGGCGAGGAGCTGAAGTGGGAGCAATCTTCCCTTCTTTGTTGTAGGAACAGGGTTATTGATTAATTCATTTGCTGTGATAGATTATGAATTAAGCAACACTTATCATAGAAGGTATAGAAAACAGTAGAGCTAGATGTCTCCTCTGCCGATAATTTCCCTCCTTATTTGTCTTCTGTCAACGGAGGTTTATTTCGAGCAGATATTCTCATAGAGGAAGTAAGAGAGGAGGGGTTAAATGACGGGCTGCCTTGTACTCTATGATCCCAGATTCGCATTCTTAGTGTCGTCCCCTGCATAAAATAATCAAAGCCATTCAACTATATATTATTCAGTAAAATTGAGTCAACAAGCTGCGGATAAGCTCCATTTTAACAACGTGAAATCTGGGAAGAGTCCTTTTGTCCGACTTCATGAGGATTGCGGTGGCGCAGCCCTGTTCTATTAGTATCGCATCCCCGTTATTCTGGTTGATTTCCACGAGCTGCATACCAACGGCTTCTACTTATGTCTGAGATGATATTCTCATTGGGGTTTAACCAACTACACCCCCACGGGAGTTGCGAGGCTTCAACTCTGGTTCTCACCGGACAAACTGTGAGTAGTTAGGTTAATTGGATTCTCTAAATGGCCAAGTCCATCCCAGATAAACTATCACCGTAAGGTTTCCATAAAATTCAAACTTGACCCTTTTCTTGGAGAAAGAAGAAGTGGTGTAAATGAGCATCTTTATGAATGGTATGCCTGTTCTAGATTACCTCTTCTAAAAGACTATATAGTAAATTAAAAATTGTGAACACGAGGTAGCCCACCACACCTCACTTCTGTTGAAGCTCAAATTCCGCATCTACGTATGGCTTCACGCCGAAGAACCTCCAGACTTTCGAGCTGTCCAACTCCTCCGCTTTGCACTTCGCGGACATTACTACCTCCGCCGAACCGTCGCCCATCCAGATTAGGGCTTTCCCCTATACGTTATTAGTGGCTGTAGGCTAGAGTCAAAGGGATCACATACTAGGCCCACGTGTAGCTTCGTCATTCCTTCCCACCATTGCGGTTGATATTCAAACTGTTTCTGCGAACGGATAGATCGCACGATATTTCGGGCTACGAATTGTGCTTGTTCCACTGCTGCTCGACCATTATTGATATTGTCCATATCTACGACGTCACCAGCAGCATAGATATGGCTGAAACCGCTGTCCGCCAATTGCAGAGTAGGTCGGACTTTAATGTGTCCGGATTCAGAGACAGAGTCTGGCGATAGAGGCTCCATCAGTTTCGAGTTGGGACGTTGACCAACGCATTTAACCTAAGCAATCAGCAAGTAGTTAAGAAAGGAAACCAGCCATGAATCATACCAGATAATCACACGGAAGAGTCTCGCCTGAGCTCAACCTAACAGTTCCATCTCCCACATCCTCGCTGGCAATTACCCTCTCACCCAGTCTCATCACCACTCCCAGCCTCTCCAATTCCTCCAATGCCTTAGCCCCTAGCTGGGGTCCAAACCGTCCTAGCAACGTCTCCCGTGAATGCACCAAAGTGACATTCTTCTCAGGATAACGCGCTTTCGCATCCGCCACAAGTTCAATACCCGCAGCTCCACCCCCAACAACAACCACATCCGTCGCAGCTCGGAGCTTATCCTGCTCAGCAACCAACAATTCAATACCTTCCTGCTTGGTCTCGGCAGGCACCCGCGACGGAAGCACCCCCGACGCCCCCGTCGCCAGTACCAAGTACTCATACTCAACTTCCTCTCCTGACCCCAGCTCAACCTTCCCCGTCTTCCCATCCTCACCAGGAACAATCCGCTGGACAGTATCCCTGATCCACTGGACAGAGCCCTCGGGGATATGTTCGAGGTAAGATCCATAGGGTATGAACGCTTTATGCTCATGGCCAGTCACCACGCTAAACCGTGGCAGAACCCACGTTAACTGGAAATGCGTGTTCTTCTCGATCACCACAACCCGGTACCCCGTCGGAAGGGAGTTCGCGAGACATTTCGCAGCGTGGTATCCAGCAAAGGAAGCCCCGATGACCACGACATTGCGCGGATGCTCGACGGCACGGTATGTAAGTCTGTGTAAACGGTTCGCAACGGCTAGCTTTAAAGATGTAAGTATGTGGCGGAAGATTGGGCGGAAGATTTTGCAGATAAGGATGAATTTGGTGTACATGGTGTATTCATGGGACGATCGGATTCATCCCGAATATGGTTGTGACTGTATAGCGAGCAATGTCCTGGTGTCAGCAGTTGATTTGGGTTTTAAGTGTCGGTGATGAACGGTTCGGGGTACGGATGGAAGAAATACCCGTCGGGCCACTTTGGACTACATCGTATTAGTCGCTGAATATTGCCCGAAGATGTCTAGCAGTTAAGTCCGTAGTATCGGGAAATTCGCTTTTACTCCGGCTCCTTACTAGGGATCTCCGTGGAATCTCCGAGCGGAGCCGGCTGATCTTATCTGATCCGCTCCGACAATCGGTGTTTTATCTGATTCCAGTAACTCAGCCTCGTCTATTTTTGGCTACTGTTGCTTTTCGTAGAATAGGTGTTGAATTTTGCGTTTAGGTAGCCTATACATCATACTACTCATCAATGGAAGAGGAACTTGGCGAGGTCCTCTCATTAGGGAATAGTGGAGAGGGATGTAAGTCAAGCACTTGTCATGTATTAAGGTAGCATTCAGGCAAAATAAAGTCTAGATTGGGATTCTTTCGAATAATTTAGTGCCGCTATTTGCCCTTCTTGTCCACTATAACGCTACTCCGGAGTACTTTCTCGTGAGCGGTATGTGCAACGAACAGCAGGTTACCTTGTCGAGTTTAATCAATCACGCAGTGTGTCACAGGGTGCTGTTTAACCCAACGATGGATGCGTAGGAAGGCAACTCCGACCTTTGCGCCTCCCTCATGAGCAAATATCACATAGCCGTATAACAGACTATTGATCCCTGCCAGGCATTGCTATAGCGTTCCCGATTATATTCGATGGTGCGTCCCAAACCTTGCCGACTGTCCTTCGCTACAAATTTTGACCTGGGATGATGCATTCTACAAGTATATCTGTTTCCTATGGCAGCTTTGCGCGAGATGTAGCATCTCAGTCAGAGGGCTTCCCTCGTGGGACGTGATAGATGACGCGAGGGAAAACAAAAGCGAGGACGGAAGAAAAGAACGGGGAAACCCTCGGTGTCCCCAGTCCATGAGAGTTGTCGGATTTCAAAACAGGAGAGAGGAGTACTAGCCAAAGCACAGCCATTCCATCATGTTGTCCGGACATGGAACGAGGCTTAAGGTATCGGCGATGACGTATATGGTCAAGAAACGGAGAATCGACACGAACTTTGAGGGCCCTTTCAACACATCATCCCTAGGCAGAAACAAAACGCAGACTTGGTGGCAAAAAAGGAACATCTAGAATGGTCCTTTCAGCGCCTAGTTAAACCCATCGCGCCGGGTTTGGTGTTGAGGATCGATAAGAATGGCCCCATCAAAATGTCATTCCTGGATACCCCAAGGCACGGCCCGGACACCACCTCGACCAAAGTGCGATCCATTGGCCCAAAAGTGCCGGGACAGTAATAGCGTGTCTTCATACCCAATCAACTGACCGAAATTAAATACCCCCACCTGCTCCAAGCGACATTATACCCAATGAACTGTCAACCGCAAAAGCCACTATGGGTTTGAGCGTTTAGCCAATAATGAACAACACATACCGACCTCAGCCTTGTCGTCAAAGAAGCAAAAATAAACACCAGCCACATCCGCACATCATGTCGAATTTTTCGCAAGAAACAGCACAGCCGGGGAGCTACTTCCCCATCTCTATATAATATAAGGAGGATATTCTCATGCTGCTCAATCCTCCGACATCATACACTTTATTATGTTCTTCAATGAGAGCTTCGAAGACTTCCACCTCGACATCGTCGGTTTCTTGGCGATCCTGGGCGAGGGTTCCGTATCGGTGAACTACCAGGTTTCCACACTGTCGTGGTTCACATTTCTCCCACGCCTCCTACCTGCACCTCAGGCATTTATGCGACCGTCACGACCGGTCCGTCTAGACGATGTTCCTGGCATGGTGCTCGGCATTCGCTCAGGAAATTGCCGGCCTCATGTCTATCGCATCCCCCATATTCTTCTGCCGGGAGAGCAATCCATGAAGATCAGCTCCGATTACACGGTGCGGCGTTTCAAAATAGGGATTAAGAAAGGAGAACCAGGGGCCCCACTGATCACAGCCCGTACATATGGACCCCTCCCACTCCTCGCCGTCCTGAGCTGCACCATGTCGATCGCACTCCTCGGCCTCTCGATCCGCTTCGATGACGGATGGGCGGTCGTCGCGACCATCCTTCTCTCCTGTCTCTCAGCCCTCCTGGGACTCATGTGCAAATGGTCCCTGACACTCGGAAAACGTCCCGAAGGCACGGGAGATACTCATATTCCGGATGGCGACGTGATAATTTACTACCCTAACGGTTCCTTCTTGATTGTGGAATGCAAGGAAGATATCGCGCGACCGCTCTTCTTCGCGCCCGAACGATGTAACTACCTCCTCTCTGGGACGTGGTACCGCTCCCTCGCCCTCCTGGGAACCATGATGTTGATGTTTGGCGTCATTGCTCTCGGTAATGCAGGGGCACGGATGCAAGTTGCCTTTGCCGCGTCATATCTGTTGCTCAATGCTGCTTACTGGATGGTGGCAGCTTTGCCGGAGAGGCTGCACTGGGATTATTCAGCGCTACAGATCGAGGAGGATGTTCCCAGGGGTCTTCCGGACCCTCCAAAGGAAGATCCTGACGGTCAGGGCAAACCGACATTTTCATACGCGTTGTGGTGTGCGATTAAGTTGACCAAATCCACTAAGTGGGTGCGAACGGGACGCATTGCTCCGGATACACAGGCTTGGGACAAATGGTTGAGGATGGCCGATGATGTTGCAAATAATAGAGTTGAGGCTGTTGATCCAAAGACTTGGAATTACTCAGTTTGCCTGAAAGAGTGTTTGGAAATATTTTCTGATAGGAGGTCCAAGAGCACTGAGAACGGGTTATGATTGTACAAGCTTATATTCTTGTGTGCGCCGTTGGTCTCGGACGATATATACCATTTGATGATGACGATGACGACCACGTCGATGATGAGACGATGTATGATTAATGTGATGAGTTATATGATGCTACACCGAGTTAGGTACCTATCTGTAGCTACCTCTTGAGATGATATTGATTTTCTTCTTTTGCAATGACGATGGAAATGAATGTTCCCTTAGATAGATACACGGTTGTATGTTATCAAGGTTACTGAGAGGATAGACAGTATACGCGGTTGACAGTGTAGAACTTTCTAGCTCTTTCCTTAGTGCGAGGGTTAAGTGAAGGTGAGGTGGTAAGTGACTTGGTGGTTGTTTGTAGATAGACCACGATGGCCTAATTGGGCACATTCTCCACCCTCACGTGTACCTCAAAAATCAATTGAAACACAAGAAGTAAAGAATTTAGACTAACCGAAATATGGTTGTATAGGTTGAATTAATGCCTCGATCCGGGCTGTCATGATGTCGTGGAGGTGCGTCATACTCTTCCACCCAAGATCTATGACGTCATATGATATCATCCTCAGGAACCAAGCTCCAGACACGTCAACCCTACATCAAGCTATATAAAACACCGTACCTGACTGTCTCCAAAGCTTTATCATCATCATCATCATCAAAAGAAAAGCAAAGCTAAACAAACAAACACTTTTCGCATTTCCATACCACACACAAACAAACAACAACCACTCCAACCACAAACCAAACAATCAAAATGTCCTCTGACAACGGCGCCGCTTCTACTCTCAAGTCCTACGTCGACTCTGCCACCGGCATGGCCCAGAAGGCCATGGGTGCTGTGACCGGCAGCAACTCCACTCAGGTACTTTCAACCCCCCCCCCCCTAACATCACTCTCATCCATTAACTAACAAAACCAACAACCAGGCCGAAGGTGAATCCACGAGGCAAAAAGCCACCGCCGAACACGAGGCCAGCCACACCACCGCCAAGCTGGGTCCCTTCTCCGCAGACCCCAACACCGGTGCAACTGCCAAGGACCGCGAGCAGCGCTCCACCGGTTCCTGGGACCAGACCGTCGGTTCCGCCAAGGAGTCCCTGGGTAACATGCTTGGCAACGAGAACCTGCGCAAGGAAGGCGAGGAACAGAACCTCCGTGGCAAGGGTGCTGAGGCCGAGGGCCAGCTGAAGGACTTCGGTGAAGGTGCTGCCAATCGCGTGCAGGGCGGTCTTGGAAAGGTCGCTGCTGCTACGACTGGTGATCGCACTGGGGAGAGCAAGTGGGAGCAGGTGCATGATGAGGGCAAGGTGAAGCAGAGGGGTGCGGAACTTGATATGCAGAAGCATGCTTGAGTGGGAAAGGTGGCTCTTTGATGTTATTGTATTGTGATACCTCGCCGATCGGGTTTCGCTTAATGCGATATGATCTCGGAGTTTGATGGCTTTTTATGGCATGTGACTATTTTTATGTTGCTTATGTACTATACCTAGGGGATCGATTGATCATACTTTCTCTTTTTACATGATGATAACTATAAGATTGTAGACCGGGGAGGGCCTTTAATATCTCTATATCTAGAGAGACGGGTTGTAGGCCTCAGGTTAGGACATCGCTTAGGACTCGCGTGCTCGTATCCCACAAGTCCTTTCCTAGGTGTTCATTTCTTCCATC
This sequence comes from Aspergillus leporis, assembly GCA_009176345.1. Lineage (NCBI taxonomy): Eukaryota > Fungi > Ascomycota > Eurotiomycetes > Eurotiales > Aspergillaceae > Aspergillus > Aspergillus leporis. The sequence goes on along the minus strand of ML732242.1, from coordinate 120,866 downwards.
TTCTGAAGTTTCTCCAATTTCTCCAAAGGGTGTTAGGTATGCGCCTCCATATCTTTCCTTCTGAGACCACGGCAGCGGATGCGCAGCGGCAAAAAGCGGCGTCAAAGCACCATCCAGGGGCATCAAGAGATTATTGAGCCGACTGTTGCCGACCCCAAAGTATCGTGTTACTCCATCTGCATGTTGACGAAACAAGCTCAGCTGTCAGCGGCTACCCGAACACATAATGCATGCTGACGTACCGGTCCGGACTCCACCAGGGTGTATGCTTGTAGCAAGGATCGGTAAGCCCTCCTCATCCACTCGCCTCTGTAGTTCTTTGGAGAAGAGGACCATGGCGAGTTTAGAGTAGCCTGTATACAAACATTAATATGAGGAATACTGAACGTTCACCCGTGTGTAGAATAAGTACCATAGCGCAAGCGATTGCTTTGATAGTCGTTTTCAGAGCCGAAGTTCCGGTTAATGTCATCTAGGGACTTTAACTGTGCTCCGGTCGGAAGGGCAAGGTGTACTCGGGAGGATATCTTAAGTGGAATTGGTCAGCTGGTTTGACGTAGATAGTCCTGCTTAAGAAGCATCATGGGGCCAGACTACGATGCTCACATTGACGATTCGCACGCCGGGGACTACTCTAGCAGTCTTTTTGAGAAGGGGAAGAAGCTCTGTTGTAAACAGGAACGGACCGAGGAAGCTATTGTAAATAAGCATACAGTTTTCATAACCGGTTTCACATAATAGGTTAACGTACTTCGTACCAAAGGATACCGAAATACCGTGGCGGTCCTTATGTAAAGGCATAGACATGCTACAAGCAAGGTTCTGAGTTAAGTAATAAAATTGCATATATAACCTTATAAAGAGGCCACCACTTACCGTGTAGCATTGTTAACTATGACATCTAGCCGTTCCTCCCTCGACAAAATCTCTTTTGCCGTGTTCAGGACTTGCTGGAAATCATTTAAATCCATAGCCAATGGAACCAGTCGCTGAGAGACTAGTGAAGGCGTTGCTTGAAGCATATGATTTATCGCATATTGACTTTTCTCCATGCTCCGTGCGCCAACGTATAATTTAGCTCCTTTGTTGGCAAGCTGGTGGGCGATATGATATCCGATTCCTTGAGGAGAGCTGCCTTTGCGGTTAGTGATCGCTTTTTTGAATGGAGGCATGTACGTATCAGGGGATTGATATACTTTGCGCCCGTTATAATGGCTACTTTGCCGGTTAGGTCGGGTATTTCCGCAATGATGTCCCATTTCTAGTGGTCTATTGCTTAGCATTTCACCGATTCTTGTTTACTGAGTTCGATGTCAAAAACTTACCGTATCCATCTTGTCTGGTGCCATATTGGATTGGACCTTTTATGCAGAGTTGATGTGTTGTAAATTGTAGAATCCAAGATGAGGGGACAACAGTTATGGATCTACCTTATCGGCCCACCGGTTCTTTAACTCCTATCTCCGCACCTATTGGATGGCTGTTTGGCAATTGGAAGTGGTTCTAATGTAGCCCCCCCAAGTGCCCTAGGGAAGCCATGTCTCAACCCAATAATGCATAATGGAGCAAGTGAGAGCAACATACCCCACGAAGGATGCGATTTATACTACCGGATGACCGTGCTTAAAAAGCTTTGTGGCGCATCTGAACCAGCAGTTTTCATGAGGCTTTAGACCATCAAATCTTTTTATTTTAAAAGTTAATTCGTGTAGCCTGGTCATATGATGCGATGCAATAGTGAGAACCATGATTTTATCACACACATCAAAGTGCCTCAGTTTCTGAGCACAATGTACGCTTCAGGAACATCAGTTCAACCAACGCCAGATTGGCACCCCCGCCTTGTGGCGCTTATCAAAACTTAAACAACAAGCACACTCTAAGCACTCTTGTGACTCTTTAACTCTGCTCTCATTATATCTATTCACTGTACACCAGGTCAAGATATTAGCCTTTACGAGAAAGCATGTTACATTCCTCAACCTGAAAGATCAGGACACAAACTCAGAGCGAAAAGCCCTGATCGATATCAACCCCAGAGGACCTTTGATTCGTCAACCCCCAGAACCTTCAAAACCTCGATGAAGACCAAACTGCAGAAGATCAATTATTCCAGACAGTTCAAATACGTACGGCTATCGCCGACGAAAATCAATGGAGACTCCTTGTGGAGGGCTTGGTCGAGAGACCCATTTCCGTGGACCTGGAGCAACTAAAGAGCATGCCGCAAACCTCTATCAGATCTTTCCACGAATGTTACGGAAGCCCCCTTGCAGCGCCTACGAGAATATTTGGAGAATCGGAAATGTCACCTGGACGGGAGACCGCCGAGGTGTCTACTTGCGATTACGCGACCGGATCTATCTACGGCAACACATGTCTGGTCTGGAGTCGGGTACTTTCGCGGATATCCCGTCCGATCGGTATCAGAAGGATCTACTTTAGAAAAAGCACTCTCAGATGAGGTTCTATCGCCCACCAAATGAACGGTAAACCACTGGGAAAGGAGCGACGTCTAGTCCGATTGGTTGTCCCGGGTGGTTTGGGACGAATTCTGATAAATGGCTTTGTCATCTTTCGGTGCAGGATCGACGATCTCCTGGTCCGTTCACGACAGTGTTTTATAATTGGATTGATCCGGCTGACTTGCTGGGAAAGCGAAAGCGCCCTATTTGGAATGTTGGTGCCCTCGTCCAGAAGAGTGTTTTAAGAGTCCCGGAGACATCGAAATTTGGGGTCGAGCGTGGGGGGCATATGAGATTGTGCACGTGGAGGTCAGGCATTCACCAAGGCGAGTCTTGGATGGACGCTCATGTAGCACGTCGGAGGCAGTTTAGATGGCAGGTTTTCGACTCTCAGCGACGTTCATGAGAGTGGGATGCTTACAATCAAATCACGGGCAACAGATCGACTTGGCGTTCGACAACCGCTGGCAATACGACGGAACCATGTCCCTTATGTGCAGACTCATGTTGACAAAGCCGAAAGACCGAGCACGAGCATGGAATGAAGCTGACTATGATATGCCAAAACGTACTGACTCAGTATTCAGCAGGTATATGCCTATAATTTCGACATATTCAAGCCACGCCATCCGTAAGTAACTGCTCATTATTTCTATTTTGGGAAATTGCTTGTTCTCAGTAGGTCAGCGGTTTTGTGAACAACGCTCAAAGGAATGGAACTTCCTTAATAGGCTTTTATATAAAAACATGCTTTCTAAATTTCTGGATAGTCTTTAGGCACCTCAAATTGATCATCTTAAACGCTCATCAAAAGCTCTATTCGATCGTATTCTTCTGCACATACTACCTCCTAACAAATCATGCGAGCTGTCTTCAAAGCACAACATGCTCGTACAGGCGGGCTAGCCTAACCAGTCGTTCTAACTTATCATTGCTGCCTTGACATTCGAAAACCTTAACCGACTTCTTTGTGACTTCCCCAGGCTAGAGTATGAACCAATGAAGAATTTTACAGAAGGCTTTGTGCCTTTGTCTATTATTCACGTCATATGCGGTGAACATGCCGGTGCGCTGCACGCTACTCATAGAAAGGCGAAGAGAATGGCAATTATTCTCATCTTTAAAGGCGGGATGTGACGGTGGCATAGTCCTAACTTCCATCTTTAATGCTGCGGTGCCCACCCATGATTAAAATTGAATAATCCATCACATTATGTTACCATGCATCAGAAATCTCGGCCCAACAGGTTTCACTATAGTTACAAACACAAATCACTAACCTCAAACTGTCTCTCAATGGCATTAACCGCTGATGTCGCTCTCTGGAACTTCCTTAGGAGAGCTGTTATATTGAAGTACAGAGCAGAAAATTACTGAGTCTTTCAAGAAAGGGACTCCCTAGATGTTGAACATACCAGGAGGCTCATGGCTCAGCAAGGCGATGGTCCAGCTATGAATATTTGGCTCCCACCAAGACATGCCACGTCTTTTCCATGCATTCTTTACTCTTTCATGCTCAACTGTAGTTGCTCTTTTCACTCTTGCATTCTATTATAACATGTTTTGATCATGCATCTTATATTGCGATTACTCCTTTCCTTGTAGATCCTATTATTATCACAAAACCCCCACGCTACCAGCTATGTCTGTTGGGCGTGGGTGTGGGCATGATGATGCTCCGGTGTTTGGCCCGACTCTCATTGAAGCATTTTCATACCGGCATCCACGTCCAACAGACATGCCTGGCATACGTTTGACCGCGAGTTTGGCTTGCAGCGTGAAGCTAACACTCTTTTATATCCTATATAATCACCACTAAAGTACCTCTTGGCGCAGTCTCTAATGCTGAATGGTCCTTAACTGTTACACGCTAACGTTCCCAAGTGCTGCCTAACAACCACATTGCTACATAAGTCGATGGCAACATTTTAATATATAGCGAATATCAGCTAGCTATTGAGGATAAACATAGACAGTCTCCCCTTCATCACTGTTGTTCAAAGTAACTACATCCTCACCAAATCTCCGCTGAGAGTATATGTTCAGCTATATTATTCACAGATGATGATCGGCTCTTTCGACCAATTTGGCAAGGAATCTAAGGACAAGAGGTGCTGAGATTCACTACAGCACCAGGGTCTAGAGACCATTTAATAAAGAGGGACTTTTTCTACTAGCTGCTGTTTCTAGCTTTGTAGTTAATAGTATTCCAACCCAACTCACAGAGCCCAAACCCATATACGCCACTACGAATCAAGCTATACACCGGAATCATCCTGGAAACGACCTTTGGGGTGCCAGAAATTGTCCGGGTTAGAATGCCATTTATCCCAAGACCCGCATGTTCTGTTGAGTTGTCTGGAGTCCCAATGCTGTTTGTTCATCAGCTCCTTGAAGTCGTTTTTGCTTTCCAAAATCTGGAATGCTAGGCCAGCAGAGGCATGCCAAGCGATATGACAATGGACTGCCCAAGTGCCAGGGTTGTCAGCTCTCAAGGCAATGACCACAAATCCATTCTTCGGCAGAAGCACCACGTCGCGGCGAGGTGGATTGTTATATGTCAAATTTAGTGACTTTGACCCGTTGTAAGGATACTCCGACTGTTGCAGTAGCGCGAAATCGTGGCCGTGGAAGTGAATCTTTGCGGAAAACGTGTGTCAGAATGAACTGGTGTCCCCGAATAATCTTGGGCCTACATACCGGATGCGCAGCAGGGATCAATTTGCCTCCCTTTGGAGGACCCACGTTTTCAATATCACCTCCGATGATAACCATATAGTTCCACTCTCCGTGAGGGGGATCCTTACTAACACGATATATGACGGCATTATCGCCAAATGGACCATCAAGATGCTTCACTGTCGGCTGTGAATAGTTTACCCAAATGGGGTGCTCCATCATGTTCCAGTTATTCACATTGGGGCCTGGCTGTATGTTATGAGGCTCGGCAGGAAGAGACCAGTTTGCGAGCATGATGGTCGAGTTGGGTACATTGAAACCTTGCTTTTCGTCCTTGCTAAGGGGAGGCACTTTCCACGGAACCATGGGCCGCAGTTTTGTGTGCGGCTCATCACGACAGGTGTAATTGTATTTACCCTCATTTGTCGTCGGCCACTTGTTCGTGGCATCCTTATAGTACAGGATGCCCTGCCTCACATCAAGTCGATCACTGAAGCTGTTGCAGTGATCGGCCGGCACAGTCCGCATCCAGAATTCATCGGTCCCATTTCGCTGTTCCCTGGGCCACGTATTCAGCACAACATGGTATCGTTGCCCTGGGTACATGTCAGTGCGTACCTCCACTGATCAAAAGGAAGGTTATTACTCACCAATTCCGATCGCCAAATGATCCGTTACATAAGGCTGAACAGGCACCAAGTCCGACTCGACAACGGTAAAGTTGTGATTGTCGATGGCAAACACATAGGTCGTATCCGTGGACGTGTTGATTAGTCTTAATAAGTAGCGTTTGCCCTAAAATATCTTTAGGGTAGCGCTTCATACTGGTGGGACTGTGACTTACAGCTTCAACGGTCTTGTTGTATCTCTCAGGCAATATACCAGCATAGCTCCCTAGAACACACATCAGTTGTGGCCGCTACTAAGACATAGACAGGCAAGCGTACCACGTCCGTTGATTAGGATACTTGTCATCTTCGGAGGCGATCTAGCTTCATTGGCAAATTGCTCCTGATAGTAGTCCTGGAAGGCACTTCTATGATTGTGGTCACCCAAGAGCATTGGATCAATAGACTCATCCCAGTCGGCGGATGTGGGTCCATGAATAGTCAGAGGCCCATAGATACCATCAGTGTATTGAAGTGAGTAGTGGCTGTGGTACCAGGTTGTGCCATATTGTGTGGCTCTGAACTTGTATGTAAAGCTCTCACCCGGTGCAATTGGGCACTGACTAACCCCGGGTACACCGTCCATCAGACTATTATTGAGCATTCGTAGCCCATGCATATGAATGGCCGTTCCATTGTAGGTCAGATTGTTCGTGACGGTGACGTCTGTCGCACATTAGCATCGAGTGACTACTTAAAAGCATATAATACATACGAACTGAATCGCCCCAGCATGCCTCTACACACATTGTCAGCGTCTACCCTTGCCGAGTGTGGAGGTGACTTACGAATCCACGGCCCAGGAAAGGTCCCATTGAACATCTTTGCCCCAGGAAAGGGGATTCCATCCCAATTCGCCGTGGTGTCATTATTGACGACGATATGGTACTTCATAAGGGTCTGTATCAATATTGTCTCCGGACCCACACGGTAAACTAGATACTTACATCGCGTCTTCTTCCCTGTGGCCAGGTCGTCTCATAGTTAGTGCTAATATTGTACTCATGTCCAGTTTCGTTGTTCCGGAGCCAGACATGTCTTTGACCTGGTGAATCCGGATGCCACCAGCCGGGCAACTTATAATCACATTTTATGCGATTATCTGTGTTATTACCGGTCCCTGGTGGCACAAAAACGGGTGGCGAGGGGTTGGTTTCCGGGGCGATGATGTCTCCCTTCATTAGAGGCGTCTGGTCTACCGAGTCCAGTCCAATCAAGGACGTGAGACCGAAGTACCTGATCACGTTGACCACGTAATGTTTAAGCTGCATTGTGTATGGAAAGGACGCCAGACAGGATTGCTTCACCAACTGGTTCGACCTGCGATCCCCCTTCCATTGGACAGTGACTGGCGATGCTATATCCCTGTGCGAGGATTTCTCTCCAGAACATTAAATATCCAACACCTGGTGGCAATCGTTAATGCAACCACACACCATACCGGTTGTAGCAGCGCAGGTCGAGAACGTCACTCTTTCCATGACGGCTTCGACGTTAGAAAATGGCCAATGACGCGAGGAGACCGCTCCTCGTAGTATCCATCACAGTATCCATGGGCTTTGACACGTGTGGTAAGAAAGCAATCGACGGGGACATGCAGACTTGCAAACCTTAACACTGCGCCCAGCTCTAACAAATGATAAGTATTGACACAACCTTCTACAATTGACTTTGGTAGTACGTCAACCATTTGCAATTCACAGATCCCAACCACCCGCTAGAATATTCTTAACTTTAATCTAACAGATACTCTGGAGAAGAGCTGCGTCCGTTAAAAAATTACGGATAGAAGCGGGGCAAGCATCCCACTCTTCCCCCACAGTCATTATGTCACTTGTATTGTTCCAGGGCTTGTGACGGGTGTGTTCCTTGGGTTCTTCTATGACAGACACCCGGAAGCACCACCGCTTCTCTGGGGCGTTCCCGCATTCGGAGACGGAAATCCATATAGTTTGATAGAACGTTGGAACCACAATACTAATCAGGCAATGAATCCGAAAGTATGCCCTTTGAAGAGATAATCTAGCATTAGTATTCTGAGTTGTAGACGTCACTCTGGCATTATTGAATATTGCGATGGATACATGCCATGGGATATATCCCTTCATACAATCTAAGGCCCTCGACGCATGCGGAAGGAGATATCATCGATTTCCAAAAGTTGTGTAAATTCTGATTTTACCAGCCTTACAACGGTGAGCCTTGGGGCAGTCAAGGCTGGCTGCAATTGACCTTGAAACGTGTCGCCCCCCTTCAACGGGTATAGGTCATTCACACTATATGTTCGTTTGAGAAACGCCAGGCTCAAGGTAAGATGTACGACACACCGTTCCGCCACCTTCAAAGCCAACTATAGGGGCACTATATCTGTTAAAGTAGAGCTGTCAGGCCCGCCTGCACAGCACGATGGATCACGGGGGGAACCAGCTAGGTATTATGTTGCAATAGCTCATTGGTGCTTCTACAACGGCCCTATTTCAATACGAGCTCGTTCAATGTAGACCAACCACGCTAGTGACTGCTCAACCTCTGGCAGTCAGAGCAGGCTCATACTTAACGGGATGAGGCGTAAGGTACCGAAGAAGGACCCGAAGAAGCACGACCTCAATACTCTATGTCTGGTGAGCAGAAAAGTAGGCTGCTTATGATACACAAAGCAATGCCAGGATATACTACGATTTGAGCCTGAGAAAATCTGTGTCTACACCATCATATCCATCTTTAATGCTAAAATTTGGGAGTTTGGTTCTGGAGAAACGAACTAAAAAGCAGCAACAACAGAACTTTCAATTCAACCATAGGGAACTACAACTGCACGTCATTCAAAGTTAGTTCTCCCTTAGGAGCATACTTCCCAACTTCCACGCTTGCCCAGTGGCCATATTAGTCCTTTTTTGATCGGAAATCCCGACCCTCCAAGCTCCTAATGCGACAAACTCGCCGTCCACGCTATGGTATGACCCCACTAGCTGGCATCGCTGGGCCCCTATTTCCTCATCCAAGAACACCTCCCGCTCTTTCTGATGAACCAGTGGCTGGATATTATACAGCGTTCGGTCTGCACTGATGCTCGGTTTCTGCAGGCTTTCGAGGATAGCCTCCCATTCGGAAGTCGCCACATCTTCTCCGAGCCGTATCCCATCTCCGCGAGCAGAGCGAACGGACTTTATGATGTATTTATTCTTAGATACCTTCCCTTGATATTACATATCCTTGAATTGCCGCAGCTCGTTCGATCCGGGGATGATAGTGTGTATTACTCTCTTTCGGAGCAGATCTGCCTGCCTTTCTGTCAAAACATGGTGTCTGGTGACGAGGGAATCCAGTCTTGATGAAGAATTCCTAGGATGCACTTGTCGTGGATAAGAAGGGTGCTGCGGAAATCTTGTACGCTACTCAGTGCCAGATGCTGCTGTATCTCAGGGGATAGAGATGCAAACTCGTCGAATTAGTGGCTGAGAGGCGGTCGCAGGTATTTCGCCTCCAGTGAAGTGTATACCTCGTTGGCGAAGTGTCGTCAGGCACGAGGCGTAGGTCATTTGGATCCACCACTCGCGGTCTCATTCCCGTCCTTTCCTCAGCATATCTGAAGAACGATTCAATTAACGGTGTCTGATCTCGACGTCGGACTTAGTGAATGGGCAGTGTCGGATTGAAAAGCGAAAAAATGACGAGTCAGCATGTGCTCAGGGTCGTCCGGCACCTCCAGCCAGGGGGGCTTGATGTCCCCTCTCTCCAAGGCCTTGTACATCCGAGCGGTAAGGTCAATACCATTGGAGGGAAATTGGGCGTTGATCTCGCACACTTGAAAGCGGTCCGCCTCGTTCGCTGGGAGGAGCAGGTCCGGCCGCCAGTTCCCCTGGTGTCCTTCAAACACGGGAACTATATTTCCTTCACAGCGCCGATCTAGAAACTATGCCGGGTCAGCGAACCACCCATGGCTCATGCTTTCATGCACGTGGTGCGCAAGGCCGTACCTGGAGCAACTCTTCTTCATGTCGTTCGAGAGGCATCCGCGAGGGATACGCAGCCTCCTTGCCGGTAAACCATCGTTGCACGATGTTTGTGCCAACGCCCTTGACAGTGCCTCATGGAACACCTTCAGCTCCCGCACGAAGGCATTGGAAACTATCACTGGGTGAGGGCACATGAAGTGCAATGAATAAGGGATCGTCTGCGTTCCTCCCGTGTAATTTAACAGGTCGGCGTAATAGGCATCTTGGGCGTGGAGTCTATGGCCCTGGCAGGCACTTGCTGCGAGGACGAGAGCATCGTTTTTCCTGGAGACTTCAAGGCAGATCTGGGGCATGTCAGCCAGGCGATCGATGTTTCTCATTATTGGTTCGCGATAGAGGTCTTTGTTATGAATACCTATGTCGACGTAAGCGTTTTGTTTTTTATATATATTCTTTTTTATATAGCTTGGGGTAGCATTCATATAAAAGAATTTAATTACCTTGAAACTTTTTTTAATTTTTTTTTTTTTTTTTTGGTTGTTTTCACCTTAAGAATATCTTTCTTCATATCCCGCATTCATCAATTACCACCAAACTGTAACATTGATCATCCCTTGCGGGATGAAACGCTCCCATCGTCGTTGCAACGTTAAAGTGGCATTTTCACGACATCCAACGGCATTGCGTACAAGACATTCTAGGGGCAGATGCGGCGATTCATGGAAGTGAAGTCCGTGACTGAAATATGGGGCTGGGCTGAGAACAGAACAAAGCGTTAATTCCCCTTTTGTAAAGTAAGCCTACTGTCTGAAATACTAAAGCATGTATCCTTCGATATAGACTATCCGTTTTCTCTTTACTTGTTTGCCATATGCCGACCGTATACTAGCGAGATGGGTAGTCTTTGAGAAACACCTTGACACCAGCAAATCTGCTGTTCTGCCACCGGGGTAATGAAGCAGCCAATGCCATTGGCAGTCGCAAGTGAGGAGAACCGCCAACGCGATCGAACCAGATTTCAAGCGGTTCTCTCGGCGACGCCCCAGCCCGGCTGCGACCCGAGCGAGGAGACACTCTCCCCCCATCCAGTTTTGACTGACCCTGAATTCATCCGGCGACTGAAGGACTTCCATGAAGCTCTCGTCAAGGCTGCCGTGGATATCGTGGACCGGTGGTGGCAGGATAGCGATGCTAACCGGCCCGCTTGCCATTGGAGACTTCCGTGGAGCAGGTTTTGCATGTCAGTAACCCCGTTTATTAGGACTTGGGAAGAAGGGACTGACTGATTAGTATGTAGTGGGTTGATGACCGTAGCCGAGTGAAAGCAATGCCTCCTTATAGAGACTGCCTCAGTCATTGGAGACCAGAACTTTTGTTAACTGACAATGGCGGCACGAAGGGCCTCGGATTCCAGCTCTGTGAGATCAACAGTCGGGCGCCATTCAATGCCATCGTTCCGAGCGCCTACAAAAACACATCATGCAGCAATTACTAGGAGCCGACCCGACCCTTCAACCGGCAGGTAACTTCAACGAGATGGTGGATAGTCTGCTCAGTTTCTTTATCCTGGAGCAACCAATCTTCTTGGTCCGCGGTAGAGACAGGCTCCACCGGCAGGACTTCATCCAACTCGTTGAGAGGGTGTCGGGGCTACGACCCCGGTTGGTGCAGGTGGAGGACCTGCAACTGAGGCCAGACCCTTTTTCCGCCACAGGTTATTCTCTCTACTGCGACGTTCAAGGAGCACCCCCGGAGAAGGTTCACCAGGTAGCTTTGTCGCTGTTCTCCGATGAGTTCAATCTCCTGTCGCAGGACATGCTCCGTCAATTGGCGACCATCGCTGTCAACGATTTTCGCACTACTCTATTGGTGAATGACCAAAGGTTCCTGGGTATCGTGTTACAGGAAGTAGACGACTTAGTAAACAAACATAACATTCTCACGCCAGGCGAGTCCCGACACCTGCAGGAAGGTATCGTACCTACTTTTATCCTAGGCTCCCTCCAGTTTGAAACAATGGGCTGCCGTTAGTAGCCGACCAGAAGTGACCAAGAAAGATTATATTCTCAAGGCCGCTCGGCAGAGTCGGGGAGAGGGCCATTTACTTGGTGATAAGCTCACTTTGGCCGAGTGGGAGTCGATCCTGCAGAGTATGCAGGATGCAAGTATTGAGGAGGGCACCACTACATATGTGCTACAGCCCTATGTCCTTCAGCCGACGTTTGACCTTATCGTCCATGAGACCAGAGTAGAACGAGATAGTCGCATGGTTGGTACTTATTATACTGTAAACGGTCGTTATCTAGGGCTAGGACCCTGGCGTGCAGGAAGGGCTCGGATTTGCAATGTCCATGGGGGCGGCTGTGTGGGTTTATACTCTGTTACCCGGACCGAGGGCGAGGGGTCACAGAATCACGAAAGAGATATCTAGTTGATTAATGCGTGGTAATAGTGCAGAGACTTGCGCCAAGTTAAGAGGCATATATAGTGCAATATCAGTGAGACTCGTGCACTATCAGACGCTAGTGGTAACGGGCGCATTTTAAGTAGCAAAGAGGTGCATTATGGTAAAGAATATTTTCCCAAGCTATTTGCGGGTCAATAGAATAAAATCCGCTTCTAGACATAGACAAGAGCGGGGAAACGGCCCGAAAACTAAAAATAGACCAAGATAAGAACACCAATGGCGCACCGTGCGCCTAAACTATTATGACATCTATTTGCCGATCTACATAGGATAAATCCAATCCAAATGTACATACAGATCATCCCTAAGTGCTGCTTCGCGTACTAGTACACAATACTTCTTTTGGGTTCCATACTGATGACACACACTGATGGTGTCGAACAATGGCTAGAGATTATAATGGGAAACCTAGATGAAAGGTTGGCTAGTAAGTTTTACCAGGGATCTATGTGCTTAAATTTGCGACGGTCGGTCATAGACAGATTACTGTACTCAGGAAGCCTTGCAGGCCGTGCAGATCATCTATGCTGGACAAGAAGGCGACATGCTGGTCAGGTCGTAACAGAACCATACAATCTTCGGAGTTAATACCAAAAGACTTATACCGCTCCCCACCCCCAGGATGGTGGTAAGACATATTATCAACCAACACTCGATTATAGTCAATACCCCCATCATCATAGCAAGGTCTAAAAATGTACGGTAGACTGAAGATATCGATACTGTTTCAGTCTGCCGAATGCAACAGAAAAGCTCCGACGGACCCCACGCCTCCCCTTACCGCACTTGCCTTGTTCAATCTCTGGAAGTATGATTCTGGGTGAGAGAGTACATCTGCCAGACGTTGTACGCGAGTTATTTGCTCCCTCTTGGATATATTGCCTCCGAAGATGATCAGGTTCCATTGACCCGTGCTACGGAAAATTTGTTGCAGATGATAGGCTTGCGAATCACTCTGGCGGAGGACCAGGCGGCTGGGAATTCTGGTCCCTAGCTTGATGGTCTCCGTCAGATGGGGCCTACTAACAAAAGATGTACCATTAGAGCCTTCAGCCTCTGCAGCCGGGCTAATCAGTCGGTTGGGTTGGTAGGTTGCTGTAAGACCAGACGCCGAAGTATTCTCCTCTCGAATGGCACGCTTATGATCCTCGTCAAATTCTCCACGAGACGCAGGGTGGGTACCTTCAATATGATACATGCCGCTACAGGTCCGCTGGTCCAGCCGAAGGAGCCGTTGTGCAATTGGAAGTCCTTCCTGGGCATAGGTGTCCAAGATGTCTGGCGGTGAGTGTCATAAATCACAAAAGCCAGCTTCCATCCAAGATTATATGTATCCTGCATGCTAACATTCATTCCTTGCCCTGCTTTAGATGAATGGGTATGAATTGCATCGCCAGCTAGAAAAATACGATTGTTGAAAGAGACCTTGGGGCATAGTCGCTGACCAACCTGTATCTGTCAGACGTGCGCTACGCGGTTTGTGGACATGAACGGCAGTACCTTGTATGTGGTAAACCAGTCAATATGGTTAGTCTTCATAACATAAGGTTGCATAATCTCGGAAACCTGATTCATAAATATTGTAGGCGTTGCTTGTTCAGTGAATGTAACCTCTTGAAGAGCCTTGTTGAACGCTTGGCACTGGGGTTGGTAAACAAATTCATAGTATATAACATGGAAATAAATTTCGGGAAGCATTGTATTACAAAGGCGGAGTGTCGTGGGTATAAAGAAGCGTGGAATGCTGATATTGAAGGGTATAAATTGACCGAGTACCCTTTACATTTCATGCAAAGTGAGCATAGCGGAAGATTTAATTTAAGTTTCATCCGCCGCAGCAGGTCATTGTCATCAGAAGATTTTATAGACGCAAGGCAAACCGATATACAAATTCTTACAGTGACTAGTGTAGTGGTCCGGATGGCATGAAAACAGTAGTATCTAACATTGCTCTACTTGATTATGACATGGATCTCAAAATATTTGGACAGGACCAGCGAGCAATATCGACAATCTTTCTGAATCAAGTAACCTACTGGAAGTGGCAGGCACCAATTGCAGAAAATATACGCCTATTCAATGATTGATGGTTGCGTGGCTCGGGCCTCTGTCCCCCAGCTTCCGGAAGGCGACCTGGCATGACATCTGGCGGCATGATCTGTCAAGCTATACTTTCCGTTGAAGGACCTATTGCACCCGTCAACATGGCATCTATAGGGCCGAGGAGTAACATGAATATGTTTAATACGTCTCATCAACCCCACGTCCCGCTTGAACTGATGCTTAGACGTGCATCCTTCCCATCTACATTTGAGAGTAGCAGGTGGCTCCCTCACACTTGGTGAGTGGTTAGAACTATAGTAGACTAGTTGCCATAGATACTGAAGCATACCTTTGCTCTACCACATCGCTTTCCAGGCCCTGATCCTCGCGGCAGTCTTGCGTATGTGTATTTGTTACTAGGATACTTGGGCCGATTGGCCCGACTTGATGCTCCAGTCCAGCATCATCACCGCCGGCATATGCAGACATCATGTTGTAACCTTCCGTGGGAACACCTGGAGCTGGGCCCATATAGCTGGACTGTAGGGCCGGGAGGTGAGGTAAGAGCTGAGCAGATTGAGGACTATGCGAATGGCTCAAAACTGCTGTTATGCCAACTCCATCAACTGTCATAGCAGGCTGTGACATGTGATTTACTGTCGAGGCGCCTAGCAACGGTTGCATAGAGTCGAATAAGGCCTCAGTGTCAACCTCCGGTGGGAGCAATTCGCGGCCGCGGCTTTATAACGACAGAATGTCCTCCTGCGCCCGCTCCGGGGCCGGACAAGGGACGATATTCATAATCCACACACCAGCTAGAGGGGGGAAGGTACCAGACATAGTTCGCAGAGGGGTGACACGTACGAGGGGGAAAAAAGCAACCCAAAAAAGTGAAGATTACTGCCGCTTGTTTAGGCCACTCCAAAAGGATCACGTGGTAGCTGTAGATTTCCTGTCAAGAGTAATCTTCTAATGCGGACGAAGGTCGCCATATTTATAATATGTCTTCGTCCAGCTAATGCATTTTATAGGTCGTCATAGGCACTGAGACGCCGAGAAATTATTGACTTTCTTTGTATGTAGTGACGATTAACAACATAATATCCTTGGGGAGTAAGACAAGTGACGATGGATTCGAGACGTGGAAAACGGCATGATTACCCTATAGGGGGGAAACACTGCAGGCAAGGCAGAGTTATATACTCTGGACCGACATGAGAATACCTCTTCTCTGGCAACAGCAGACTAGATTCCAGCACCTCCCAAAGGAAAGGCGAAAACTCAGCAGGACCCTAAAGATACAGATTATACAAACTCGCAAGCTAGGAGCTCTGAAAGTTCTAAGCCCCTACAGCTGACTCGGCGAACGCTATAGGAAGAAACCATGCCCAAGGCAGTGTTTGAAGCGCCTCGTCCGCTAAAACATTGAATATAAATTCTCCCAGTTGGATCCACTGTCTTTGATTATCACGATACCTGGAGCATTATCTTACTGTAATGCCGGGCACAGTTAATCAGCCATGTTTTGGACCGCCCAATGCAGGCAGTGATTGGAAGTTTTGCAGCCACGGCTCTGTTTCCAGCCTACAACCTTCCTATGCTGTAGCAGTCGCCGTTCCAACGACACAGAGTGAAAAAAGCTACCTCTTAAGAAAATAATGACCGTAACTACGAGAACGAAGACAGGGACTCGGCCAAGGAACACAAAGAGAGCATGCTTGATGCAACTACTCCTGTCTGTGCATCAGTCGGCTCAAAACTCCGACCGTTACGGTAAACCCAGCATCCATAATACATAACAACCAATGTCGAAGCAGACGTAACAGTAGACAATAGCAAAGCAAACGCACACAATCATGTTAGCATTGATAGTATCTAGTCCCACCTGAGTAGAGACACAGAGCCAAAAACATAGACAATCAGGTGGATACTCGTAGGGTTAGTTCTTAACAGTAGAATTTCATTACACAGTAGTCACGCGTAGCCAAGATTAGCTTTTCTTAGATGTCACCCGCCAGCAGGTCCATAGATCAAAAGTCTATCACCAATTTCATGTCAAAGAGTCATGGAGAACTGAAAGAGAGTATTCTGTAGTCGACTCAAGTAAAGTAGTGTCAAGTCGATGTAGAAGCAATCCATATCTCTGCAAAAATCAGCTTATGTTATGTAGATTAAGGATCAAGGATATGAAGACCACCTTTTCAGCATTAATTTCAGCGGCCAGAAATTCTTCGCCCATGGTCTAGCAAAAGAAGATCGTCATGAAGGGCATATTACGCCGGCGTTCAGCTCAGACGTCGGTACTCATACGACTAGCTCCGACCACCTCTTGAGTTTATCTCGTTTTGAAGAGCGCCTACGAAGATCATTAATCCTAGGCTTACTCACTCCGATATATTGCATGGAATGGCAAACTTAGTGAAATTGTCGTTACTAACCTTTTAATACTTGGTTTCTCATCTGAAGGGTGAATATGCTTCGTTGTATCTGTTCCATACTCAAACCATAGATAGAATACTAAGAAGGAGGGAAATTCCATTTTTCTGCGTCACACAGTGAGTTGCGTAGGAGATAATTTCTATCTATCGAACTGAGAGAAGCCATGATGCTCAAAGGTAGATAAATAAGGTCTCGCTCTACACAAAGAGACAATTGAAATCCCAAATCTCTAACAAGGCTTAAGACCGAATTTTGAGGCGAAACGATGGATGAAACAACAACACTAAAAAGTTGGATCTTGGAAGCGAAATCCAGACCTTAGTACGGAGTAGCGCTTGAGGGAAAGTTCAGGACGAAACTCGGTTGAATGTCGATCAGCAACTCTCCACATCGGATCTCGGGTGCAACTTGGGCTTTTGTATAAATGGAGTCATTCTCCGACTTGCCTGACACATGAAAGGGCGGTTTCACTATTTAACTTTCTCATTCACCCTTCGTCTCACATCTTATATCATCTCTACTTGATCTGGTCAATCAGTCACTACCTCAAAAATGAAGTTCGCATGGTTGCTCGCTGCGCTTTCCGCTACGGCGCTGGCCGCGCCTGGGCCTGAAAAGCGTGATGATGCTACTACTACCGATTCGGTCAATTGGTCTTCTCTCGGGCATGCTTTGTATGTCTTCTTTGGTTATAGAAATACGTGATTGTAGCGATGGGTATACTAACAAAAGAAGACAATCGCTCACTATCTCCATGCCTACCAGAACCGCCAACTTAGATAACATCTCGCCGCCTCCACGCTCGCTTATCCCAGAGATCATTCATAACGTGCCACCCTCCGTGCTGGCTCAACTAGTCGTTCCCGCTCAGCGCAGTTCAATTGCAAGCGAGTTCCAGGCCGGAAACACCCCTTCCTGGTACAATGCACTTCCGACAGACATAAAGAGCTACCTATCTGCGGTGAAGAAGCAAATGTCCGAGGGTGCATTGACAGCTACTACGGGCAACAACAGCCCCGCGAAGGCCACAGCCTCGGGCACAAAAGACGGTGGCGCATCGTCGACATCGTCGAGCGGAATGGCCGCGGCTGCCGCGCAGCCGACGGGCGGTTTGCTACTGGGCGGGATGGGGGCCTTGGGGGTGCTTGGGGTAGCATTGGCGCTGTGATCGACATTCTTATTGTTTGATTGTGTGAGACAAATGAAGGCATGGAAATGTCCAATGTTTGTTTGGTAGCTACGTAGTTGGATTGTCGCCCTGGTGGTGGCGTTATTGTTCCTTGGACTGGTGTAGTATGAGATTAATGGATTAAACCGGGTACGACGCACTGGGCTGCAACCACGGGCTAAAACAAGCTTCGAGTGGAGATGTGGAGTGAGACATTAATATAGTCAGATGTTCTTAGTCCCTACATGCTGGTACATACAATCATATGAAAGCAGATCGTTACTCCGAACTGGTTTTTCCTGATCGGTTCCCTACCCCGTATTCCAGTCTTGGTGTCAATTGGGGTGTACTAATTATAGCAAATGGTATCGGTTCCGAATTATTTCCCCCGGTGGTCCAAATTGACATCTAAGTTACTGTCAACGTGGTTTCGAGGGTCTTTACCATCTTGGACAGAACAAGAATCAAGCTCAGATTAAAGTATCACATGTATCTCTCGGTCCGAGGTGAAAGGAACCGTCAGCATTTAGATTGCAGGGTCTGGTTGGCCAGATTGAGGGGAGCTCACCGAAGTGATCGACAGTTGCAGCAGTTAGCGAGCCCTAATGCAATGCGGGGTTCTATGGAGTCTCCAGTTTTTACCCAGCCCCAATACCCAACCGTGATGATGCTACCGCCAAATCCTGGCTGATATTATTGATCGTCTTTAACTGGAAGCGGGGCGAGGTAAACAACAGCCATTGACTCATACAAGCCGATCCAGAGGCAAATTCACATGGACCGTGGTTTGTTGTATCTCGGGAAATTGGACCCTGAAAGCGGGTAGAACCTGACTAGGCCTCGGGTGCACGCAAGAAGCGGGCAAACAACACGAAACGACGAAAGAGATAGAGTAAACGTCCATCGACGATCCCTGAGCCCAGACCGCAATTGAGGCACATCTAACACCTGTCGAATCAAAGGCTAGATTTTCTGGGATGCGTAGGGTAGTTGCCATCCTACGATTTTGGGTATTATATGGACCCTGGATAGGATCTGGTACGAGGCGCAAGCTGGAAATCTTGGAAAGCCATTGAAGTGCGTGCAAGCGGGGTTACCCTTGTTTCGTGTTTTAATTATTAAATCTATCAAGTTAGTCGAATGCTACATGGTACATATAAGATAAGCCAGCCTCAGCAGCCGGGAATATCTTCCATAGACCAACAATATCATCTTAAGGTCCCGTACATTCCTCTGGGAGTCACTTTCTCGCACTCTGAACACACTTTCACACAACCAAAATGCGTTTCTTCAAGTACCTCATTTTTGCTGCCCCTCTCGCCCTTGCCACTCCCAACCCCAACCCAGTGGCAGCTCCCGCGCCCCAGTCCACCGGCGGCGGCTTGCTCTCTGAGCTACCTGACTTCCTCAGCGCACTCAAAGAACTCCTCAACCCAGAAACTCTCGATGACCTCCAAACAATCGTGAAGGGTGGTGCCGCCCTTCTGGGAGGCGACACCCCAAAGAACTTGCAAAGACTAGTGTCGAGTCAAAACATTGACAAACTGCAACATGTCATTGATAATGCAGATACTCTCTTGACACCCAAGTTTGTAAATGAGACACAAGGTCTCATTGAGGATGCGGCACCGGTAAGCTAGCCCTTAATCGTACGTGAGTAAATCAGTACTAACTTTGGCTTAGCTTGTGGACAATGTTTCCAAACTTTTGGGTGGACTTCTCGGGGCTTTGATTTAATTGAGTCGCTTAGATAGCGCTCCAGATACCTAGATGGTCTCTTGGTCTTCGTAGTTTTCATAGGGCAGCGTTCTGGATACCTAGATAAATATCTTGGTTCTTTTGGTTTCTTTCGGTCAATGGCGTTCTAGACACTTGGAAATAAGAACCTTGGGTCCAATTTCATATCCCTGTAGCCTTCCCGTAGTACTAAGCTAAGCGATGCCCTTGTACTTACCGTTTAATATTAGGCTAACAGGGGTCCGAGACTACAAAGAAACATCCTTGCTCTCAGGCGATCAATATTGATTAGGCGCAGGCGCATGGTCATGCATTAGGATAATTTTTCCAAATCTTGTTTTCTACCTCTTAGACCAATATCGTTAGATAACGTTTCAAATACATGAATTAATAACATGGGTGCATGCATTACTACAAGATCAAAGCACCAAGTAAAAAACTACACTACATTCATATTCTTTCGTAATTCCTGCAAATAATAGCGCAGTGGATATCCTCGCGTCGACGTCGGCAGCGCCGGATACACCGCCACCGAGAACCCCATCGTCGTCCGATACAGACCTCTCGTACTAAATGTAGACTTAAGCCCGTAAGCCTCTCGGATCCGAGGCGGCAGCATTTCAATCGTAAGCACTCTCAGAAACGGTTTCATAACCGATACCCATCCTGGATAGTCGGTGCGATGTATGAGGTCTTGAGCAAACTTATGTGCGTCCGCCGTAACTGTTAACTGCTCGATCTGGTCATCCCAGTACCTCCAAAATGCCTGGCGGTTCTCGGGCCAGGTTCCAGGTGGTATACCCACGGCGTGCATAAGGGATGTGAACTCCACATAGGCTTTCTCGGCCGTTTGGTAGTTGACGCGGCCGTAGACACGCTGGTAGAAATCAGTCGCCGTCGCGTAGAGCGTCGCTGCGACCCAGAGCTGGGTTGGTCGGTGGGAGGAGAAGTTCTCGCTCCCCCGGAGAGGCGGTTGGCTGTTGCTGAGGAGGTCGAGAAGAGTCTTTTTCTCTTGTCGCGTGCCGAATACCAGGCAGGCGATGTAGCTGAGATTTGCCTGGAGGGCATCGCCCAGTTCTGTTGCTAGGTTGCTGCTGTCGGCGGTGCCATTGCCAGCATCGTGGGTGTCGCTAGTTCGACTTCTAATCCCGGGGAAAGCCGCTTGGAGTAGCAGAGCGGATCCTGAGCCAGCAAATAGAATGCCTTCTTGGAGGATCTGGGGGAGGATCTCGAGTTGGTCGAGGGCATCAAGACGACTGGATTCAGACGAGTCCGAAGCTGTCTGGGAAAGCTCGTCGGGTGATTTTTTTTCGTTGAGCGACATGATGTTTAGATGTTTAACGGCGTGAATAAGGGGCTGTTTGGCGAGATTGTAGAAATCGTAGAATTATGTAGGATGTCGCGGGTCGTTGCGCTATTGATGACTTAGGGTTACAGGATCATCACACCTCACCGACAACTGCACATGCCTTTCATGCAAGACAACAACCTCGCCTACGGAAGATTGTCAAACATCACTTCTCTTATCTTTAGGTATTATCATTGCAAATTCGTGTCTGATGACGCCCTTGCTTTCCTCACTTTCCCCGCATCTCAAAGAGGCAGTCTTTCCGTCCCCCAAGTTTCGTTCTTCTGGAGCCGGTGGATCCACCTCCTGGCCCGAAGCTTAGGTCCTTTCTAATAACCGCGGTTTCTCAATAGTTCGTGCCGATCCTCATCCAACTTCCGCATGTGAACTCGTGTCTCTAAAATGAGGTCTCCATCATTGGCCCCAACACCTCTCTCGCCGCGATCGACGGCGTCGCACTGTCGATCCATGCGGAGTGATGATGCCAGGTTCAAAACCGGGCTTATCCCGGAATGACCCCTTTACAGTGGATCCCTCGAAGCGAAAAAAGAATTAGGACAGACCTGTTAATCTACCTACTTCGGTGACCATATATTAAAACATACACGCCTCGATCATATATATTCGCCCTCTGGACGAGTTCGACGACGTAGCCCCCCGCCTCCTCACCGTGGACAGCGACAGCCATGGAAGAGAAACATTCATATCTCAGCTCCAAAGCGGCCAAGTACGCCTTGGGCATCCATCGCGGGCCTCTCCCCCAGGGCAATGGCGATGATTACGGAATTGAGCATGTCGAGACGGCGAACACGTTAGAGAAGAAAGAGAAGACAAGAGCCGAACGCGCAAGGAAACATTGGGCTCGATTCTGGTGCTGCTATATCTTCTGGAGCATTATCTTCCTGGCCATTTTCTTGCCCATTTTGTAGGCTGCTCCACTTCCCACGAGCCACGTTTCAAATTGACTGATTTTTGCAGCTTCACTATCATCATACCGGCCATCGCCCAAAGAGTGGTCAACCATTCTGACCTCGTGCTCACCGAGACGAGCGTCATGCAGCCGCGACCTGATTCGATCATGCTTAGTTTGAAGACGGCGCTGAAACTACCCATTGGCGTCCCTGTCCGCATCGATCCCATGGCAGTGAGCCTGTTCAATCGCAAACAGGAGGGCAATGGCACGTGGGCGATAGTCTACCTCGACGGTGCAACGATCACTGGGAACACCACCCTGGGAACGGACAACCAATTCACCCCCTTGAATGTGGAGCAGTGGAAGAACTATGTCCACAGTGTGGTCTTCGAAAAACACGCCCCGTTATCGGTCCACGGAAAAACTCGCGCGTTTCTGGGCAAGTTGAAAAATCATGTCACCATGGACAAGGATATCGAGCAGAACAGTATGTTCACAATTTGTACATCATCCCAGCGATTGACCAACTGACGTCTTCAGCCCTCGATTCATTCTCCGGCTTCTCTATCACGGATCCGCAACTCCTCCTCCCAGCACGGGATGACGGCACGAACCTAATTGCCAACGCCACTCTGCCTAACCCTTCCGTTATGACCTTGGAAATCGTATGTCGCGCCTTTTCGAAACAAATATAAATCTGCTAACAATCTCAGGGAACAACAATCCTCAACCTCAAAAGCGGCGACCTCGTCATCGGCAACGCAACCATCGACAACCTCGTCCTCAAACCAGGCAACCACTCAACACCAGTCCACGGCGTCCTAGACATCCGCGCTCTGCTCAAGAACCTCGTGACCGTCCTGCAAACCCAGGCCAGCTCCATTAAAGAAGGATACCTCACCCTCGATACCGTCGGCAAATCAGTCGTCTACGATGGCGTCGAGGTTCCATATTATACCGAAGTAATGAGGAACCTAACGATGACAGCAAAGGTGCCTCTCGGCGGACTGATCACGAATACGCTACGAGGACTTCTGCACGATGGGAGCGGACATAATATCCTAGCTAATCTCACAGATAATTCGGATTCAAGCAGCGGGGGCGGCTTATTAGATTCGCTCAGGGGCTCCGGGAAGGGAGTGAGTAACCTATTGACCAGTCACGCTGTAGATGAGTTGTTGAATAATCCTGCGAAGCGCTCGTCGATGATTAATGTTTTGGAAGGATTTCTATAGATTATGATTTCATGACGGAAGATATGGACTTGATGTATATACCGATGTCTGTGATGTCGGGGTTGGGCGTTTGGTTATTTGTTTTGTGTTTGATGATAACCCTACTGCGATTTGGTTAAGTTCATGATATACTCCATACAGTAACTATGGGTGTTTAATATACTTGGTATCTCATTGTGGTTAAGTTGCCAGTATTGATTGAACTTGTAATCCTAATTGGCCCTTACAGGGCTATCTTCATGAATCTCCTCGGGATATATCAGGTATGCCGCTTTAATTAAAGAACAACAGAGATATAGTACCTTAAATACCCCTCCTAAATCCATCTCAATCAAGATCCTAGGATATCAAAGACCCACTAACGTTCCAAATATTTCAAATTCATCCCTGGAACCCAAACTAATAGACCCAAGCACACTCTTAGGTTCGGTATTCATTGGTATTCTTTCCGTTATAAATCTGAGATTGGGGAGATCTCTCAATAACAAGCATTAGTGGTGTAGCGGTAACATACTTGCCTTCCATGCTCCAATCAGCGAGCAAGTGCTCTGGGTTCGACTCCCAGCTAATGCAGTTATATCTTTTTTTGGTGTTTTCTTTATTTAGCTTGCCAGTGGTGTTATCCTAATCATTGCTTATCAGTGGAGTCCCAGATAGACTAGTCTTGTTAATGTTTTTGTCGGAGCGGAAAAGAATTGATGCGGGACCGTGCCGATGTTGGACCAATAAAATGGCATGCGTGCCTGACAATGGGCCCTGGCTACCGCAGACCCAGCTGTCATTCATAGAGCATATAATCTCCAGGAATAGATGAAATTCGTACATTCCACAGTTAAAATTTTTCACCCTACGGAGTAGTGTCGTTTACCCCAAGATAAGCAGAGCATTATGAATGTAGATAGTATAGCATAAGTAGACCCCGCGCACCATGTCTCTTTAAGGGGGTGGATAATGTAAAGAATTAGGCCTATCAGAGGTTATCTACGGATTAGTTAGAACCTAGTCCCGGAAGCCGCGGATATAAAGAGAGGCTTGTTGACTCTACGCTCCTGCAATCAATGATCCGATTAGATAGTTGAATAACATCATGGTCCTCTAAGCTCCTCTGATCAATACGTTGGTTAGTGTGTAGTTGATACACCTATATCGCAGCTTTCCTATAACAAGACCACCTGAAGCTCTTCCCCCCAATTCTTTACAGATAAAAAGGAAAGGAATGCATTAAGCACTAACTAAGATCTCCCATGTAGGCAGGGTAGTGCTACTGGCCCTGCACCCTGCATGTGTATGTATGTGCATATCACCAGGACTTATATAAAGAACCTTTCAACGAAGTTAGTAAGGTAGCGTGAGCTGCGTATATGTTGATAGGTGATTAACCAGTGCCGTGAGATGCCATAGCTTGGCAGACCGACAGCCTGGTTAATCGTGTGGCCTCTGACAGTGGGTTTCTGATCGATCGACTTTGGAAATCCTCCTCTAGATAGTTTCTCGGGTTGTCTATCGTCCTTTTGGGGTGAAACCCCTTATCGCCCAAGCCAGTTCAAAGACGACAAAGTCTTAATTTCTCTTGGGTACACGTTGAATGTTGATGTGTCTTTGAATACTTCCCGTACCCACTCGCGTCAGTATAGACAATTCGATGAGATTCCCTTTTTCCAAAGCCGAGCACATGGTGAGAACAGCAACCAACCTTGGACAACCCCGCCTCAGTTATCTGTTAGCTTTAAATTATGGAGTTAGCCTTCTGCTTGAGTGGTGGATGTTGATCCAAGTGAAAATGCATTTATTGCGTATATTGACCCAGTGGAGTATCATTATCCATAAGTGCAGCACCGCTATTTAGCCAAGAGTAAGATAAATAGAAAGTAAAACCACGACCTGACTCTGAGGTTCGCGGGAATGCAGCTGGCCATGACACGATTGTATAAGCAAACAGAAGCTTGTCCGTCAGACAATCATCACTACGCATACATCATGTCTCGTACAGTACTAAAATCACATCACAAACAACAAATTGACATCTAAGACTATTAGCAATGAACACCAATTCATTCAACATTTACATAAATCTCACCTAGCGGGTGGCTGCAGCTCAACTGCGGCTTCTGACTATATTTTCCTTCTAGCTCGGACCGGATCGAATTCAATAATTGCAAGTAGCTCTGGTTGGGGCGCTGCTGTAAAGTCTTGATAAACGCCCAACTCAATGCACCTCTAGCCTCTCCGTCTTGGAATGTATCCGCGCTGTAACCCTTGTTAACTGAGAACATTAATGACATATCGCGGGGTACTGACGAAGTTTGGGTATCCTTGGATCCCGAAAACATGACAACATCTGCAGGGGAGGTTTTGGTCCTGACGGTTCGTTGCCGCGCGGAGTCACCGAGAGCGGCTTTCTTAAAGAACCCAATCGCGGTTTGGGCCACGCTAGCTAAGTCGCCTTTGCCGTATGATGTTATGGCGCTGAAAAGGTCCTGGGCTGCCTCTTTGGCAAGATTAGGTTCTTTCAGAATACCCTGATTTAGTTAGTATGGTTAGACCCGTTCCTAGTTGCCAAAAAAAGGTACCTGAGTGGAGTATACGTAAGGAAGGTCGAGGGCGGTGCCCGAGTGGCAGGAGTCGAAGATGGCTGTCAGACGAACACCTGGTTGTAACGGTCGTACCCTGAAATCGTAAGTAGGGACAAGCAAGACCAACTTAATGGGCAAACGTACATAATATCGTGCATCTCGTCGTCAACGATATGGCCAGCGACACGATAGTCCACAGGGTAAATAACGTCATCATATCCTTGCCCTAGTTAGCATTATGATAGACCAAGGCAATGCTGTATTTTTGGGCTAGAAAAAATAACTCACCATCCTCTTCGTCACCATCCAAGTCAGGCGTCCGACCGCCATGCCCTAAGTCAATCAGCCAATGGGTTCCTGGCCAGCTTATCCCGAGATTCCATACCTGAGAAATGGATAAATAGCGAATCATTCGGTTGTGCATCCTTGACAAGCCACTGCATAGCTCTCAGAATATTGGCTTTGGTGGGTACGCTCATCGGATTCTGTTGGTCGTCGGTCAGGATGACCATGTCTTCTCTCCGGTATCCCCATTTGTCGTGGAGGCAGGTGGACATGTTGGTCACATCATTGATACATCCGCGGAGCGCATTCGGTTGCCCAACGTAGTTAATTCCAATCAATAAGGCCTTCCGGCGGCCCGTACAAGCGGAGTACTGGAAGCGATAATTTGACGGGGCCCCCTTGCCGAACTGCTGTGCCTCCATGGGAGGGCGTGGGGGTATTTGGCCCCATGATGGTGAGTGACCTGAAGGAGGGGTTAGTCGTTCCCTTGAATGTGACATAAAATCCGAGATCAATCGAGCTTACTGTGGTAAGAGCGATACGATGACCTCGAAGATGGGGGCGGTGTCGGAGTATGATGGCCATATTGGGCCGGAGGGGGATAGTGTGGTGGAGAATATGAATGGCGCGGCTGCGAAGTCGGGGGATATTGGTTTGAACTGGGACGGATTAGCCCTAAGTGTAACAACAGTCATGATGGGGGCAACACAATGCGGTATCTTACTAGTAAGGCTGCGGCGGCGGCGACCACTGCTGCTGAGGCGGTGGGTAGTAACCACCAGACCAACCCGATTGCGGGGGAGGGTAATTATGGTGTGGGTGGTACATCAATTCTCGTGATTGTGAGTTTTCTGACTATGAGGAAAGGGAGCGTGTACGAGTGAAAAACAATGGGTGAGTGAGCGATCAATGCGATTTCCCCTCGCCAAGGAAAGTAAGTCGATTTGCTGACTCGGGACTTTTGGTGGAGACAAGTCAGTGCACGAGTGGGAGACTAAGCAACAATCCCAACCCACAATATCGTGAAGCAAAAGTAAGCTTATCTTTCAATCTGGAGACGGAAAGAGGGGGGAGAGTAAAAGAAGAGAGTAAAGACGAACATAAAGTAAGGAAAAGAAAGTGAATTGCTCCGGACAGAGAGAGATTTAACAAGACTGGGGATCCTCAGGCAAGCCTGGCTGATAATCCGCATTCCCGGTGGGGTCTTGGCTTCCTGACAAGTGATTGGGGGGTGTGGGTCTGACACGAGGCATAGGGCAGCAGTGGTCAAATGAACTGGAGTTTGAGAAGATCACTTACAACCCCTTGCTTCTTCATGGGAAGAAGAAATGGAAATCGGATATGAAGGGGAATCCGACAAGCACAGTGAAACTACCGGAGTATCCCATACAGAATATCCTGCTTGCCGTTGACATCCCAATTGCTCCCTCTGTATATTGAATATGGTCATCCATGAGTAATCCATGACTACCAAACACGGCCATCATGGAGGAATCGTAACCATTGGAGGCCGTCAGCCTTACCAAGCCCCCTAATACTAAGTACGCATGGAATCACGGTTAGCTCGGCAAATCAGAGTCACCCGTCGCCCCATTCTGTAAAACGACATCAGCTTCTAGTACGTACTCCCCCTCCTATTTTTGTTTGTCTGGAACAGCCCTACAGCCTTGATTCCATGGTACGTGCGAGGTGGATTCGCACCCACCAATCCATCTCCAGGAACCCCCAGGGCTTCGGCACTTGTCCACGATAGGAAACCTTCCGGAATGTTCTCGCTAGGCACCAACATAACTGTCCGGTCTTGGCCTGCAGACGGGGCACATGGGGCTGAGCCGACTATGACGATAGAAGAATCCGCCAATGATGGAATCATCGGCTGTCGGCTGGCCGACCACCCTTAATTCATGCTTGGCAACAAGTCATTCATTCATTCATTCCTTATCGAAGGGGAAGGTCACGAGGGTTACGCCGAAGTATTCCCGCGGGTGGATTCTTATCTTATTATCAATATAATAGGTAATAAAGTCCTACCTAAGACTTTTATTAACTTTAAGAACTAAGTAACTAATAGTAATACTTTTCCAATGAGGCCTGGTCCTTTGAAGGTCACGAGGTTGCTCACATGACCGGCAATGAAACATGCGAGGCCCAATCTTGTAAGCTCTAGTAAGACTTGAATCACCGGAACCGAGCTTAACTCCGCGTCATCATGAAAGGTGGATTGATTGATCGGGGGACTGGTGTTCCGTGATAGTTGTTCTGTACTAGATCAGATGCGGCACCGACAAGGATTGTGTCGTCTAGCCCCTTCGCTCATGGATATGCGCCCAGGGTGATCATGATATCTACCCGCTGTCATGATGCATTGTTAATCGTCAGATCCTCGACGATATCAGGCTACTCATGCTACACAGTCGTAGACGATAGCTGACGGCGAGGAACTCGGGCCACGATAATAATATGACATTGCCGAGCAACCCCAGATTCCTTTCCTGCGGGTAGGGGATTGACCTCTGAACAATCTCGTGCACGAGAAGCAGAGCCTCACTCAGCATCGTCAGGGCTACCAGGCGGAACCTCAACGGTCAGTGCTGATCTATCATATAAGAAGCACAAACCCCTCCTCCTCAAGATCTACAAGGATACGAAGCAAACAAAAACGGCCGGCCAGCAGGAATGTGACCCGGCAGGGATTCCTGCTTCACCAACCTCGAGCTGGTGCATGGACACAGATTCCAGACAAGTCCATCTACCACCCTCGCGTGCTTTCCAGCCAATCTACGTGTGTGTTACTTGGATTCGGAAGATCGTCATCACATCTCGTGGTGATGTGCAGCGTGCAACGTGAGGGGGAACTAGGTTTGGACCTCTTGCAATACCCCGCAAAGTAAGAGTATCTGTGCTTATGTCTTATCTCGAATGTCCGGACCTTTTCTGATTGGAAGTTGACCCGGAATGAGCAAAGATGACTAGGGCACCTGGCGTTTCACTGACACAGCAACGAAACTAAGCGGCCCAGTGTAAACAGGGGCCGATTGCCCAGTCATCATTTTCATTCTGTATGCTGACAGTAGACCCCTTGGAGCATGGATGCCTTCCGCTTAGTTTGACAGGTCCTCCTAAATTGGTTGATGCCTCACTGCGGCGATCTGTTTGATCCTCGTTCGGAATGAGGCAGTGCAAGGCGCGATTTCTGCGCACTTTTGTCTGTGGCGGCCATTGTGTAGAAAGGCAACAGCTTTTTGATATCCCCAGCAATTTTTATTCTTTCCCTACTATTGGTTAATTCGTAAGCAGTATTGATTGTGGAGGTTTTGGTGAGAAACGAGTTTTAGGGAGTGATCTGAGGGAACACACTGACCAGTTGGAGAGATGGTGGATGATCAGCGGGCGTACTTTTCCAGCTCAGCCACAAAAGCAAGTTCAAACAACAATAAACACCTCCGAATGTCCGAGGGGAGGGGTCTCCCTGCTTCTTTCTCGTCTTTATTTTTTCCATTTTTCATTTCATTTCCTTTTTCTACTTCGGACCCCTTGTTTACTTTTCCGTTTCTGGTAAATCGCGCAGAAGACGGTTGTGATAAGAGGGTCTCGTGTTGTCTTTTTGAGTGCAAGTGGCAAAGACATCATCAGGCCCAAGTCAATGGATCCATTCTTTAGGTACAGAACCGAACAGGATTAGTCGGTTAGCGTAGTACTTGAGCCTGACTGCAATTAAAATTGTGTAACGCTGAGACATCAGAGGCTCGCGTTTCTTCGAAGAGACGAATCGGAACCCAAATCGCGATGGTGGGTTGTTTTAGAACGAGTGCAGAATAAACGAGGAAAGGGTCAGTCAAGTACGAGGCAAGTAGTAATAGTCACGGAGACTAGACTAGACTAGTGGTCATAACGAGAAAGCATCCGGTCGCCGCGTTTTTCCCTTTGTTTTTGGGAGCCGCCACAGGCTTACGAGGGCAAGAGCCGCAGAGTCGGTGAGAACAAGCCAGGACTGACTAGGAAGGAAGCTAAGGAGCCCCAACAACTTTTTTCCACTTTTTACTTTACACTATCGCATCATTCCGCAGCTCATCTTGTTCAATTCCAAATTGAGATTTTGATTTTTATTTTTAGATCCCCGATCAAGGATTTCCGGGTGGCACAAACTGTCTTCGCCAGAGTACGATCGGTGTTTGAGACACCTCTTTCTTTCTTTCTTTCTGGTGAAAGAAACGGTCCATTTCCATCGGGTTAGTACTACTATTATAGTGCACTCGAACAAGGGAATCACCTCAAGTTTGAGGCTCTTGCCCACGTACGCGGGACAGCGACACAGGAGAGAATCATGAAACCCACTTGGAGATCCCTTCGGAGTAAGATGAAGCGACGATCTCCGTCTTTCCATCATCGGACCTTGACGCGCGGGCCTCATCAGGTTCATGTGGCTTGGCTTTAAATTTATTACACACTCATAAATAAGCGCTGCCTGAGCCAATCGCTTTGCTTTGGAAACACGGGAGGCTCCACGATCGCGCCGGGTCTTGGATCGCAATGATCCTCGAGCTTGTTGTGGTGCAGAGCCGCATGCCAGCCATACTAAAATATTCTCCTTCAGCGCCCTTGGTCGCTTCATTTCCCTCTCTTCATGGATGATTACCCTTCGTTCCTTGGGAATCTCCACTTCTGCAGTGACCATTAATGAACTGGGTCATCCACTCCATTTTATACGGGCAGTTTCCTGGAGAACACTGCTTTAAAATTACCCACTTACACCCGCATCACATCCTGATTGACCTTTGTCTCTTCCCTTCAACCCTCCATTCTCTTCAGATGCTTTTAGACCCATCGAGTGCCCCTTTCGGTCATGACGGATATGACCCAAAATTTGGACTGCATCCCTTACGATGTTTTCTATCAAGTGGCATCGACCCTGGATTGCCATGATTTTGTCCACCTCAGCCGGGTGAATCGAGCCTTGAATGCCTTGATGCAAAACGAGTCCCTGGCACGGAAAACGGTGGAAGTACGATCCTCCTTTGCCTGTGATCCTTCAATGGGCGTAACTAACGATGACCAGAGTCACCTTCTCCATACCAAAGAAGGACAAGAAGCAAGTAAGAAAAGGTCCGGATATCGTAAAGCACTGGGGCGTCTCTATGACATCAAAGAAGCCGTGGCGACAGCCGATCCATATTCTGCCTCGATTATAGGCTACGGCAGTGCTTTTCTCTACAGTGGTGGTGCTCTCTGCTACGTGTTCAATGAAGAGATCCGCGCCTTGGATGTACATGGAGCCGGCCAGGTAGAGCATGTACTGAACCTCCACGCGGTCTTGTCGCGTGCGATTCCGGATTGTGACCCAACAGAAGACGCCACCGAAGTGTCGCTCATGAACTACAGCCATGGCGTGCTGGCAATTTTTGTGGAAATCGTAGAAAGACGGGAGGGCTGGCTCCTCGCGGTGGACATGCGCCGGAAGGCGGACTGCGGAAGGGGGAGATTACGTTTGCGACGGCAACTCGAGTCCAAACAGCGCCTGTTTGTTCGACATAGCCAATCCTACCTCTATTACGGGACCCACTCAGGGTCCAGTTATCATGGCTATCAGCAATGGGTCGTGAACTGTATCCAGTTGACGACGGGCAAACAGATGAACAACAAACCGGTGCAACTCGACGGCTTTGCGGGCAGTGAAATCGGGCAAACCGTATGCTTTGACATGCATCAAGACCATCTGTACGCGGTATCCACTCAGACAGATTTCGAGGAGGAAGAAGTGGACTGGACGTCATACTACGTTTGGGTCTGTGTGGCCCCCACAAGCAATACGAACCGCGTGACCCTGAATCGGACCTGGCGCCGGCAGCATCGGGAAGGCCCCATCAATGACTCCTGGTCGGACCTGTCCCTGCGCCACGATGAGACCACCAAACAGCTGATCATTCTCGAATCTCGTCGGGAGTGGCAGAAGGGAACCAGCGAAAATTTCCGCACATACTACATACAACCGCTCCCGTCGCCCGCGGAGTTGACCCAAAGTAAGCACCACGGAGAAACCCCCCGTCCCGTCTCCCTCCCGGACGAGCCGTTGACCAAAACCCTGGACTCGTCCAGCAAACCGAATTTCGAGCACCCACGCAAACGCATCCGCCGACACTATCACCCCGAATACACTTTGGGCCGCGACGACCAAACTCTGCGCCAGGATTTTATCCTGAACAAGACGAAACTCCGCACGTACAACCTGTCCGCTTCGACGTTTGTCGATCTCGTCAATGATCCGTGCCCAACGCCTGGCAGCCTGATTCCTTACGACCGGTTGCGTCTGCGCATGGTGTCCCGGAAGCGCAAGTGCCCAATCGATGAGACAGGCGAAGAGGATACGCCGAACCGGCTGTATCGGCCGGAAACCACAGAGGATGGCCAACCCATGGAGCATAGCGAAGAGCGCTTCGCGTCCCGAGGGGTCCGCCTGTGGCCGCCCGACAACGCACCGCCGGAGCTGACCCAACTTCTCTGCCCATCCAAAAGAACCGGTAAAGTCGAAGCGATCGCGGATGAACGGTCGATCGTTTACTCGGTGAACCAGGAGGGCCTGAGCTCTGGCCTGCAGGCTATCGTCCTCATCAACTTTGATCCTGCACTGAGACTGCCCGGTCTGCAGCGCTTGGGCATGTCTAGCACGCCTAAGACCCAACAGATCAACATGGCTGTTGACCTAGAACAGGGACAGTCCGCCCCCTTTGTCCCTATCCCCCCACGAAGGACGAACCGGAAGGAGCCATCTGTCCGGGAAGAACCGGCGATGCATTTGGGCATTCAACGTGGATATTGGCTACGATAGCTGATACGACAAGTCTACTGGTAGACATGGATATAGAGAGATAAATAATAAGCCACAATGAAAAACATTACCATATTCCCAAGACTAATGGCCTATTTTAGGTTCAGATTCCCATAAGCAGACAACTCAGCACGTACCGTGTTCGTATTAAGATGGCCCTGATCAGCCAGTCATATCATTCTCCACTCCTGATGGACATCCCCAACATAAGCCTCCAAATGCAAGTCAACAAATAGGAGCTCACATTTGTCATACAATCATCCCATCCATCTGACATAAGGAGCTACCTAGCAGCCCAACCAAAGTACATACAATACAAAAGCCACAAATAAGGTATATCTGAATATATATTCAAACCAACACCCACCAACCACCCCTATAATGCCTGATTCGCCATCACCTCCCTTGAACCACCTTCCCTCCATCCAACTCCGACAAAACCGGCCGACTATCCACCAACTCCGCCGGCTGCACATTCCCACCGCCACCACCTAACACATTCAAATTCATATACTCCTCTCCACCCTCCTTCCCAGCAACAGCAGTCCCAACCCTCTCCGCAACTCTCCTCTGCCTCCTCTCCCACAAAGCCCAGGCAACAGACGCCAACGCAATAGCCCCCAACGGCACACCCACGCCTGCCCCAATCGCCACGTCCCGATTCGACGATCCCCCTTCTTCCGCCCCCTCCTTACTCGTACTCGACCCCGAACTTCCAGAGTTATTATCGCACACCGTTGTCGAATCCCCACTCGACCCCGAATCACTGTCCGTATTATTAACCGCCAAACCCGCCACCCCAGCAATGGCCGTCCCGAAATCAATACTGAACGGACCCCCCTCCGCCGCACAGGTAACCTCATTATCCTTATACGCCACCGCCCCACAGCAGTATTTCGAGCTACTACCGCTATACCCCACGTTGACGAGCGGGTATCCGTCGCCCCGGTTTGTACTTGCTATTGACATCGTTAGTTGAGTTACTCCGACCCACACCGTTGAACTCTAGCACGAGGGAAGGGGGAGGATAAAAAGGCGAAGAAAGGTAAGTTAGGGTAAGGTCAGCGTACAGCACGGAGCAAAGCATCTTGCGCCCCAGGATTTATCGGTACAGGAGCCGCGAGAGAGGGCCATGCCGCGGCTACCTTGCATGTAGCAGAGGCCGTTGGACATGCAGATGTCGTTTTTGTTGCAGCAGTTTGTAGTGGAGTCGGTGGTGCAGGGGACGTCTGCGGAGGCGACGGTTCCGTCGAGGAAGTAGCATGTTGTGTTTGTTGTTGAGGCTGCTGTTGTTGGGGGTGGGAGGTTGGCGAGGAGGGTCGTGAGGAGGATGGTTGTAGATGTTGTTGGCAGTTTCATTTTCGGATTGTATTATATAGGTATAATTGGTGTTGGATTTATATCGTTTGAGTCGTGAGGTGGGGGTATTGGGAGTAGTTGTCACGATATAATGTTATAAGTATAGTCCAGCTCGTTACATTCGCGCTTCAAAATCATATCATGCATCATAAAAGTAGAAAAACAGACAGAAACAGAAACAGAAATCTCAAGTTAGAAAAAAATTCTTCCTCTACACACCATCAATTAGTCACATCCAAACTCCTCCGAAAGACCACTTACTTAATCCCTCCAAACAATCGAAACAACCACATCCCGTGCCCTCATCGCTAGAAATCCTGCAACAAATAGCCCCATTAACACCTCCCTCGTATACAACCCAACCGCTCGACCCCATTGGCCCCCAACCCTAATGTAATGAGCAGGCGGTGTCCCTTAGTGTCTCCATCGTCAGTTGCACCTTACCCTAAACGACTGCAGAAAGCCTCCATACATGGAGAAAATTCCTGTTTTAGAGTGTCGCCAAGACCATCCGGCATTTGGCTGAGCGAGCCCCTGCTCTGGCACGATGACTCGTTAGAATGTGTCTGGCCCCCCAATTTATTTTTATTTCTTTTTGTTTTCTTTTTTCTGCCCGTTGGGTTTAATTTAAGGAGAGGGCTTTTGGGTGAGGCTGATGCTGGGCTACTCCTTAGACCATGCTTAGTAGGATGGGGTGGGGGGGTGGGTTAACTTGGTTGTCTTTTCTGGCCCCTTGTTTGGATTTTCGTGATATAATAAAGTGGCTCTTTGGTTGTGGTCTGGTGTCGTTGGTATCTGGATCAGAGATATAAGGGTTATTATATGTGTGAAGATGGGAGTAGAAATGGTGGGTTTTAAGACTTTCTTACCCCCTTTTTTTTAAGGAGGAATATTGAGCTTGTTTCTGGATGCTGGCCTTTGCCGGGCCTCCGGAGTATATCCGGATGTTCAATAGTGGGACTAGCTAATAGCACGCCATGTTGTTTATCTAATTTAGACAGAAAGGGTTCTGGACTAGAGCGTTTATTTAGGCCCGGGATTGAAGAGAAATGGGGCGACTACTGTACGCTGACAGCTAGGCACACGTCAGGCAGACAGTGGTGCATAGCGAAGATATTGAACTAAATGGACCACTTACTAGACACTTAAAGTGTAATGATACTTTTTAATGGTCGCACGGTATTTTTTTAGTTGACAGAAGATATCTTGTATCATTGGACTCATTTTCCATTTTGCTTCTTTATCGCACTACTGTTAGTTCAGAAAATGTCGACCGTGATGAAAACGTTGATTAACAAACAAGCGCTTCTTATAATGTGTGCTCATTTCAAAAGGCATTTCTTATTCCATATGCCAAGTCCCGCTTTCAATTGCGAAGAAAAAAGAAAAGTGGGGATAGTCAATGAGAATCAAGTTGGAAGAGCTTGTTGTTTAACTTAATCAATTTGTACTCCGTAAAATTATTTCCACTCGTCTCCCGCTGGGGGGAGATTTGACCAGTCATATCTATATTATTGAATATTTTGGATTACGATGCACTTCGATGGCACGCATATTTGGACGATCATCCGTGTAAGGGAAACATAGTAGATATGAAATAATAGACTAAATCACCCAAGGCACGACTTGTATAGAGCAAGTGACACCTTTATGTTTCCTTTTCTGTTGTTCTGCCTTGGAAAAAATAGGTGAGAAGTAGTAAAGCCATCGCTTAGAAATTGGCACCGGGGCTTTCCTATACTATATTGAATAGTACAGTCTATCGTGCTTCATTCATCGTTCCCCTTTGGGCTTGACGCTTGCAAGCAGAGCTGATAGTGGACAAGACAGTCGCCCTCCACCTTCCTTTCATCCATAAGTCAGACACAGGTCTTTCCGTTCATAACGTACTTGAATATGTTATACAATATTATAAACTAAAAATCCATGACTGTTCATTGTATGTGCCTTTTAGCAGACCTACCTCAGTTGCGATCTGGTCTGATAATAGTGCTTCATTGCTCATTCCCCTCAAGACTTCATATACCATCATTTTTGTCGGGACACGGCTTGCATGAGCTTCCCATACATGAGCTGGCTTTGTTTAATTCAATGGTGCCTATCTTTGACCAGAAATAAGAAATTGGATGGGAGCTACCACTAGCAAGGCTATAATAAACAAGGTGAATATCTGTTGCCACCAATACCTAGCAATGATATCAAAAACAATTGCCTATATAACACAACCTTATATCCAAAATTAACATTACCCAATCACTTAAAAGCCATTTCAGTCCCTAATCACCTACAACGCAAAACCTCCAACTATAAAACTAACTCAACTGTCTAGTCAAGTCAAGCCTCGCCCAGTAGTCAACCATCTGGATGGGCGCAGCGAGCTCGACAGCATCGCCAACTCAGAAAACCAACATACAGTACCCACCAACCCTACAGAGTATACAACCAACCACAACCAATGAGATCTTCACCAATGATGATTAATAGCATACCCTCTGATCATCGGCTCCGGATCCATAAGCAATTTTTGAATATATTCCCGGAAAACATCTAACTCAAACTCGCCGCCATCCGGACAATCATAGAAGGCTTCTGCGACACTTGGGTTGATGGATTTAAGCGTGGTGTCTTCGTCGATTTTCTTAAGTCTGGCTGTTAGGGCTTCGACGACGGATTCGTCGAATGGCTTGGGGATTCTGAGTATGAGGTGGAGCATCTTCACGATGGATTAAGTTCGAACGGAGTAGTAGGTGATGATTTTTTATCTGTTTTATTCGGGTTATATGGGGTATTCAGAGAATTTAGCAAGGGCTAGTGATGAATTTGTGGTTGTTTGTGGATATTTATCTAGACTTTTGCAGTGAGGATATGAGATTCCACGTCATAGTTGCTGTGCTATAGTCATAAGGTCTAGCTGTTAAACATTCTACATTTCGGCTAAACTAAGAAGCATTTTGGTAACAGGCATGGACCTTGAATTTCAGTTTGGTGTTCCTAAATTTATGAATATTGATTGACTGGGCTTGCTGGCAAGGTTTCCGGAACCTTGTTTGAGGTTGATGAATGATATCTTGATGTTTGTTTTGGTGAAGGTTTTTATTGGCTGCTTTCTTCCGGGGAAAGTAGATACCTTTTTGTTTTAGGGAGGTTATGAGCTGTTAGGTACTAATTTAGTGGTTTTGACTGTGAAGGAGTATGCAGAGCATAAGTTAAATAGATACAGCAAAAGCTGCGAGTCTCTATACTCTACAATTCAGCCCTTATCAGTCACCGCGACACAACAAAAGTTAAGGGTTGTCAGCAAGTCTATTAGCGATCACCATAATCATACAAGAGTTGAGGTCGAATCGAATAACATCCTGGATCTGGGTTCGGTGATTAAAGAAGCATAGCCATGAAGTACTGTTATCCTTATTCGAAATATCATACTTATCTTCTAAGTGACAACAACATGACCAAAAGGAGGCTCTACAAACGCTTCACCCTCGCCGGTATGTGAACAAAAGAAAACAGAGAAAAAATTTGAGTATTCTTGACATATATAATAGATTCTATCTAATTTTTGAAGATACTGAAGCGCCCAATGCAGCAGATCGCTCTCGCTTTGATACTGAATGTTATATCTTATATTTTCTACAAAGACAAATATGTCTGTCTACCTTTTTGGATCTGTGGAGAAATACAGACTTTTCCAGGCCATGGATTGAATAGTTCAGCTTTATGGAATACTTGATAAAGTGTTCTAGACCAGAAAGGTCCACAATCAACAGCCGGGATATCTCGCCGCGATCATCCGGTTCTCCTGGCAATATTCGACGAAGTTAATCTGAGTCAAATGGACTTTGATTTGAGGTAGGCCAGGTCTAATAAACACAGATCTAGCACCACAATCTATAACCTTCCCGCACGTTTCATAGAACTCCGACCACTCGTTTGAGTCGCCGTATCTTAGTCTAAAATTCTTGGATAGATGCTCTGCATCGTTAAAGATGGGAGCAAGATACAGGATTGCCTCGAGGATATGGATCTCATCTATCAGAATATGTTCTCACCATTGGGTCTCTTTAATGTCAATTTTCTTGTTTTGTGCTAGCCTTTGATAGGTTAAGGTAAGCTCTACCTGCTAGATGAATGAGTAATCTTGGTTACTTTGAACTTTAGTAATCATGTCACATAGGTATGGGATATTTGGCGTGAGCCATATTTTATTAATGCACTGTGGAGCCCATATTAAGAATACACTCGCCTAAAGGTTAAGTAGTTGGGTTCCGAGTCAAGGGAGGCTGGAAAAGACAGACTACTATGGTGACTCCTAGTACTGCCATGCCGCTATCGAGATTTAGAACAGGCTTGCCTTAATATACCTAAAGGCATCCTTAAATAGGAGGTAATTTGTCTGCCTACAGGGAGTGCCAGTTTACATGGGTTTCCGAAATCTCTTGCGTCTTTTGAGTGTCCCATCGATACGAAGCTTAACATAATGACAACGAATGTATTCAGAACGGCAAACAGAAGTCCATCTCAAGAAGGTGGCGCTTTCTCATAAGCAAGATCACCATCCAAATCAGTGGCTCTCTTGGACTCCGCTTTGATTGCTTTCTCGTAAGCAAGGTCCCCATCTAAGTCAACAGCACGCCTTGATTCGGCTTTGATTGCTTTCTCATAAGCAAGATCACCATCCAAGTCAACAGCGCGTTTGGAATCCACCTTGATCGCCTTTTCATAGGCAAGATCGCCGTCAAGGGGACGCACTGTCTGTTGTTAGCACAAGCCTCCGTTTCCAAGATATATGCATACCATCAGCCTGTGCAGGTGCAGCTAGTGCGCCTGCCATCAAGGTTGAAAGCAAAGTTAAGATAGCGAAGCTCTTCATCTTGTATGTCCGTTGGGTCAGCGGTGTTTTGGCGCGCAGTTCGTTTTCTCGTACGTGCGAAGCTTGAAAGCTGCGAGTGAGAACTTCCTAGAGGGGAATCAACCAATTTATGTTTTTCAAAAGGTTTTCAGGCCTACACTGGGACATAGCACATGAACCTATTCTCCCTGAACGTATTCAACAGAATTGGCCAGTACCACATACCCCGCGTCAGATGGTGCTCCTCGCCATCAGTTCTACCCTTGCGACGACTCTCTGAGGCAGTAGTTCTTGAACCTGCGATGCAATGTAACCCAAAATCATGCGTGTCGTTTCATTGTTTCTCCTTCCTATTCGTCGTTGCATGCATTACAGCAAGGCCGAAGACCATCCGTCGTTGCACAACCTGGGCAATCTTGTTGAATGTAAGCCACACCCCGCTTCATGGGTGGAATTCAGATTCCCAGAACAACAAATTGGATGATTTTGTCTGCTCCTCTGCGTACATATAGTCAAATGTGGATCACCTGTCAGCACTGGGCATGAGCGCAGATGTCGAAATCGAGGCAATCAGTATATCGAAGGCTCGTGTAAATAACATCTAGACAAACACATATTTCCAGCACTTTATTCAAATATCCTATGAGGTTCGAAAGTGAAAATGTAGTGGTCATTCCTGTCATGCAGCATTATGTGTAGATCCGATGTTCATTTGGGGAGTTGTGCTACCCCACTTTCATGTCACATCAATAATTTAATTGAGGACAATGGCATGCGTAGTAGACGTTGCATCCTTGTATCTGTGTCAAAGGATGACAGGGGAAGGGGATTTGCTTAGCTGGGCGCCTGAACTGTGAGATTCTCTTTTCCAGGTAATATCTTGGGTGGAGTTGGAGTTCTCCCCCTCCCGAGTCCCTCATACAACTCATTACTCTGGACTTTATTATACCAAAAACAAAGACAGGGAAAGATTTTAAGATTACGAAAGCCATTTGTAGTTTCCAAAATGTCCAAATACAAGGCTCAGGACATTATCCTTTATGACTCCATCGAGAACAATGAGAGGCCGAGCTCAGAAAGCGAAGAACCTTTCCTACCGAATGCTCTTTCAGGGAAGCCCCAGCCTCAACCCTTCTGGCGCCGGTTGCTAAAGAGGGCCTGGGTCACCTTTGCGGCTGTGACTATCTTATCTCTGTACTCAGCGTTACTCGTGGCTGTAACGGCAAAGCTTATCAAAAGGGATTCGGGAGCCAGCCTATCCAGCTGTAAGTCCTGTCGCCATAAATCAGATCAATTCAATTGAAAACGGTGGCACTAATTTGTCAAGTCCCTAGCAGTAGCTACATCCAGTACGAACGGAGGGAATTTCGCGAGGACGAATGGCCGTCAAAAACTACATATTTCACAGAGCCTAATGAAGAGGTAGATCAAAACTGGCATGAGCTATTTGAGC
Organism: Aspergillus leporis; assembly: GCA_009176345.1. NCBI lineage: Eukaryota > Fungi > Ascomycota > Eurotiomycetes > Eurotiales > Aspergillaceae > Aspergillus > Aspergillus leporis. Next base: position 80,406 of record ML732242.1, on the reverse strand, counting down.
GTAGGTTTTTTCCTCCTTAACCTTCCTCATAGGTCCTGTGTTGAAGATCAATCTCTAGACCAGAACATACGAGTTCCAGCAGATTTGATGAGGAAGTGGGGACGGCAAGACCAAGGCATTCAACTTCCGGACGGTTCCTACTATGGCTCACCAATGGTTTTCCATCATCTGCACTGTCTTGTATATCATACATTGGAATAGACAGCTGGTCAAACTCGTGCTGACTGGCTCTTGCAGAAGAACGTCTATCAAGCACTCCATCCAGAGTACTATAAGCTCGATAAGCTGACGGCGAAGGAAAAGAGAAGGCATGACCTTCACCTCGGCAAGTAGCTCCTCGTTTGTGGTCATCATCCATTTACAGCCTCATACAATTAGACAATCTAACGATAAGATAGAGCATTGCCTTCACATGCTCAAGGAAGGCGTGATGTGTCAAGGCGACACTACCCTGTTAACGATGAAGTGGAATCAGTTGGGTCGCGTCCCAATTGCGAACTTCTCAAGTCCCCATCAATGCGTCAAATGGGACCGGATGATGGAATGGGTAAAGTCTCGTGCGTTTGACGCATTCGCTGACGGAGTACTCATGCACCCTCAGTTTGGTAAGTATGAAAATATGCTTTTCCATCCCCTATGTTTGTAGATGGCATGCTTGTAGTTCTTCTTTAACTAATGTGTAATCCTGACAGGTCCTGTGTTTGTTGACAGACAGTTAGTCACGGACTAAAATCTCGAAAGACTTAAGCCCCTATCTCAAGAACTGAGAGAACGAGAAAGGATACTTCAGGGCTGAATTAGCTGGACTGAATGGTGGAGTGTATAATGTCAGTTGCAAATTCTTGTCATGAACGCCCAGCAGGCACGGTAGCAATAGCATTGAACATGAGATAGGATGAGCATATATGTATCAATTAGTTATCATTAATATGAGTGTGACAATATCATTTAGTATCTTATAGATATCTATTAGGCCATTCCTTTCTTCTTTGCAACAGCATGCTTTAATAACTCCTCCTGCTCCTCGAGTGACTGAAAATACAGTAGTCTTTCTTTCCTCTTCCTCACTCGCGCAATTTCTTCCTCCAAACTCTCAAGATCCATGTCTTCATATTGGACAGCTGGCTCTCTATCACGAGCTTCTAATAGGTCGTTTGAAGCGCCTATCTCTGATAGCTCACTATGATGAGTTTTGCCACCCGGAGACCGTTGTAGTTCGGAATATTCTGCAGGGGACCGTTCCAACTTTCTAATATCTTGTACCGAGCTCTCTTCTGTTCCCAAAGTAGACAACGCGGTCAATTCACTCGGTGGACTAATACACCGTCCGCTTAGTTCGCAGACCTGTGGTTGAGGTGCACTACGATATATGATCGCACGACCGCCCGATTCATGTATAGCATTCCCATCGATCTCCGGCGGTAGGCTATCCTTTGCACCAGAAATGAGCGGCATCTGTCCAATAGGCGGTTGGCTCTTTGCAACGTCCGACTCGCCCATAACGGGAGACTTGCTGCTCATTCTCTGTCGGCGTAGGAACCATAGCAAGACGACGATTAGAATGACAGCCAAAGGAATAGCGATACCAACACCTGCTTTTGCGCCCCGTCGAAAGACTAGACGACGCACCTGTTATTTCAGGTGCTTCCGATGTTGCTTCCGGTGTGTTGTCGTCGGTGGTACCTCTGTATGTGAACCGGTACGGGAAGTCTCCGTAGCATCACCCGTGGTCGTTACCATTGTGCGTTGCGGGCTAGACCAATACTCGGTCAGCATTTCAAAGATGGTCATCGTCTCAGTATCAGATACACCCATTCCAGACACGGTGGCTATAGCTTCTCTGGAAGGGGACAACCACGTTTTGCCTTCTATGAAGTCCCGCATATTGCGCCATATAGTCGGGGAGAACCGGCTTGCTCTCCATTAGATCACAAAAATTGAGTATTCGCCCCGGTGCCCCTAGGAAATGCAAATAAGTCGACTAGACCAACACGACATGTATGTTATGCAGTACTGACATCGTTGGTCCGGATTATGAGGGCAGTCGTTAACGCAAGATTCGAACTCCGGCTCTGTTCCGATATATGTAAGCTGCGTGCAAATACACGCATAATCGGGACGAGCGCAATTATACGCCAAGGATTGGGCATAGAGGCAGTTTAGCTATAGAGAGCACACTGGGTCATTGCCACTCGCTAGAGAGAGCGTATGCATTGGGATAACGTACTGTGCAACGGGGAATGCTGGACAGGTAGAGTGTGGCCCTTCGTGATTGCTCACTGTCTTGAGCGGGAATATCATCATTGTTGTGTTTTCCTGATGTCGGTAGGAGACCTCTTAATGACTTCACTAGCTTATTGAAAAATCCGCCGCCATGATGTGGTTGTCCGTTCCCCACGTTGACGTCCATTGCATGTTAGTAATCGGTTGCATGTACCCAAACAATGCGCAGCTTGGGCGTAAATAATGGAAGAAGGGTTTCGCGCAAGTCGACCTGGGGGCTAGGTCATTCATTTCTGTGGGACATTAAGGAGAACCCTGCAAGCGCGATACTCCGTCGTTAGACCGTCAAGGTGCTAAAGGATACTAGAGAAAAGCATGTCAGGAATGCCGATTATTGAGCCCGACCCAACAGAACTCATTATACACTGTAGAGAGCCGTGAGCTGCTATCACTCCAAAAGATACAATATGCCTATTACTAAACGTAAAGTAACGACTTCACCTCTAGATGTTAGAGCAACACATACATTAGGGCTTCAGGTGTTCGTGAGGGCATGAGCAAGACACCTTCCCGCTATAGCGCTGTGGGTCCCATTCCTACCCTATGCCAAAATGTGATATCCCCCGGATCCTAGCGCGCCCATTGGAAGCGTAGTTGGTGGAAGGTTTCCGCCTAGACGATACCTACGCATCCACTGCAACCATCCAGATCTTGTGATCTCGATCAATAGCCGAGATAAGAAACTACATTGCAGACTATTACAGGAAACTTTTCAACGCTTCCTAACGCATAAAGTAGAGGAGGTATCATTCACCTATATAAGCTGAGCTCAAGAAAGGACACGTGCATGCACCACATTCCCACACTTTTCGTGCTTCTATCTTGCCCTTTAAAAACGTATGGCGCATGGAAAACGTATTATCGTCGTTCCCGAAAAAAAGATTCCTAATCATTCCAATCGACGAGGGACAGGTCGGAAACCACAACGCTTCTCTGCCCAATCAATAGCACTAGCTTCCTTCACTTTCCTATCAAAATCTACCATCATGGGTACATAGCCCTCCCCAATGCCTTCCCAGTAGATATTGTATCCCGGGGAGGCAGTAAAATTTCTCAACGCCGAGTCAGTCTTCCATACTAGGGAGCTCATGAGAAGTCTATTAGGGGATAGGCTTGGGCTATCTTACAGGTCACAAGAAGAACATGATTTGGGCTCTCTTTGATCCTTGCCCTGGTCGATGCTTCATGGCCGGGTGTCTGGTTCGGTGGCTCCAAAGTGCGCACCCACTTTTCCGGCTCTAGTTCATCTAATTGTGCAACCCGGAATTCTGTCCAGACACAAATGGCTGGGCTTCTGGTTGCCATTCCCCCATGAGATGAATATGTTGAGGATGTTGCGGTTGAGCTAAGAGACCAAGCCGAAGGCGAGCCAGTCGTTGATAGAATGAAATATATAACAAGTCTCATTCAACAGAGCTGCAAATTTAAATCATCCCGAGGGGCTCATTAAGAGGTGAGTTGAAAAGTCATGGGACCTCAAGGATTTTGAGATAATGGGCTTCCTATATAGAAGCATATACCAGAGTGAGGTGATCTCATTCCTTTTGACCGCTGTTCCAGTGATCGCTGCGCTGGCTGCAAACGGTCGATTGTCTAATATACATGGCCAGCATGCGCCGGTAATCTCAGCGTAGGTGTAGTAGACTAAGCACTATGATTTCATTGTAGACGCAATTAGACGCCTGTCATCTGGCTTAGTGTGAAATAACTCTTGACGTATCGTACTTCCAGGTATGGAAGTCAATCATCTGCTCTATTTTCGTGACTCATCACTTCGTGCGTTGTGTAACCCCCTCAATGCTATACTTTCCCTGGTCAACGCCATGGTATCTATTCTATCCTTCGCATCTAGTTCAGTTGATCATCAGCCCATCTAATCTCGTACCCGAAAACAGTCCTTCTAAGTTTTTCATCCTACAGCGAGTCAGCGAGAATCGCACGTCAACGAACCAGCCATATACTTACACCAGGATCATTCTCAAAGAGGACTGCATCCATCAGCTTCTCGAAAACCTTGGTCACTCGGAATCCATTCTCCTCCGCCCTTGGGAAGAATGTTTCCGTCCTGGGCAGTAGCCACGGCTCATAGGGGGTAAAGATGACCAAAGCGACCGAATCGGGCGACTTCTTCAGTGCCATCTGCATCGTCTTGATCAAGTTCCCATGCTCCCGATAACTATACACCACATCCGCCATGATCAGGACGTCGAAGCCCGTCGACCCAGCCGGAAGATACGCCAGAAGCGGTTCCACCGGATTACCCCATTTGTATCCGTCAACGTGCAGGGAAGAGGTACTCGGAACCAGGGGCGCGGAGAGCTCCGCATTGAAGCGCATATTTCCGACGAGGTCGGGATCCGGGTAATCGGTCATGACAGAGGTGCGGGCACCCTTGATAGCAGCGACGATGCTAGGGACACCAGCTGCAGCGCCAATCTCGAGTACATCCTTTCCTTCAATGAGGTCGTGTGCGCGTTCCTCGATGTAGTGGGAGCTTGTTCGGCCGGCGTTCCAGAGTAGGTTTCCCTGCAGGTGTGTTAATTGCGTCTCATTTCTTGGACTTACGGTGGGGGAGGGGGTAATTGAGAGGGGGGCTCTACATAGAGGGGATGGTCTCCGACCAGGCGCACGCGCACTTTCTGGCCGGAGAGCATGTGGTGCTCGGCGAAGGTGGGCTCCTTTTCAGGCTCGTAGAAGCCCTCGGGGTCCTTGAACAGGTCCCCCGTCTCAAAGTTATCCTCTGCATCCGCCATTGATCGTCGCGCCCTTTATTCACGGGGGATCAGGTGGTACCAAATTGTCATCCGAACCAGGAATCTTCATCTGCGATCGACAATCATATGCTGAATTCTCTATCGCGAAAAAAATAGTGGAGTAGTGGGGAATTGCCTCAACGGGACTAGCGTCGAGGATCACTTGCAGTCCAGTCACATGATATCACGTGGTGGGGTTGCGGCCGATGCCGAGGCTTCTCCGGGATGTATCAACCTATACGGTACTGTACCTGCATTCTTGGTGGTATCCCCGCGTGGGGTTGGCGGAGATACGGTTCTGGTACGTATCGGGTAATTGTCGGACTGCGCAAATTATCCATCAATTGGAGTTCCAGAAAACCATTTAGAGTAGTTTTACCTAGTGAATACTACCCTAATCCTATATCGCATGTTCTACGTAGTCGACACTTAATATATAGACCCTAGTACAAGTAGTATAGAGGCAGTCGAAAATCCATCAATCGACTGACTTGTCGATTGTCGACTGTCGGATCCCCAGACTTGGAGTCCTTCTTCTCCCCCTGATTGCTCAATCAAAAGTACCGATCGTCCAGGGTTTGAGTTCTTAAGGGCAGAAGACTACTTTTGGTTCTCAATTGCGAAAGACTGTCCCGCTATCTCTCTATCAGCGTCATCACTCCTAGGCCATCTTATCTTTTGCCTGTCCCGCTGAACGTCATAATCCGGAGGGACTTTTGGGGGAGAAGTTAAAAAAACGTTGCCCCACGTGTTGTTACAAGTTGAAGCCCATCTTTTTTTATTAGACCCTCATCTTAATTTTTTTTCTCTCCCCTCTTCTCTCTCCCTTCCCTTTTCTTCTATCGCGCCATTCATTCACCAATACCATTACCACTGTCTATCAACCAGCCCACTTAATCTCCCCCCACTGGATCAGCCCATCTCAGGAAAATATTCACCTCATCGACTCTCCACCTCTCCCTTCCCAAGAAAAAAAAAAAAAAAAACTTGATATCGTCACCAATCTCCTAGCAAATCTATAGACTCAAGAAAGACACGATCCCATCCCACTCAACTCAACTCCCTCCCTCACTCCTCGCTTGCCAACACAATCAAAATCAACCTCAAAACAATATCATATCCAACATCTCAACTCAAAAATGGACTCAAAATCGCACCCCCTCGCCCACCAAATCTTACGCAACCACACCACCACAACGCAATCACAGCTCACCTCCTCGCCAACCCTAGCTTTCCCACCGCAACCTCACAACCCGCTCAGCCTCGCTCCCACCAAGCAACAACTAATTCCACATCACCCCCACACGCAGCAACAGCCCACCGAGTACAACTATCAGCAGCAACAACAGTCACAACAGCAGTTCCCAGAAAGCGGTACCGGGGTCCCACAACAGCAGCAGCAGCAACAACAGCCGGCAGTGGAGTCCTATCCACACCAAGTATCAGGGTCCGGGGGTCCGACCGCTACGGCGCCGTTCTTGCGTGATTTCAGCCTTGTGGCGGAGGCTGCTAAGCGGGCGCAGATGTCGGTCGTTATGAGGGATTTGGAGGCTGTCACGCTATGATCTCCTTACTAGGGGTCGTGTGGGGGGTTTGAGTTGAGATAAAGGATGTGCATATTGGGACTTTTTCTTGGGAGGAAGGTGGTTGAGCTTGGGTTTGGTTGCGGTTATAGATTGCATCTGCATCTATCTGTCTGTCGATTCTTGTTCTCCCCCTCTCTAGATTGTCCATAGGGGAGATAGAGTTGAGCATGGGGGTGGAAATAGGGGTTGAGCCCCCGGGTGGTTAAGTTAGGGCGATGGGATTGGATGGATTAACTTTACATTTCGCTTGTTGTTCCTGTCTTTGTGAGATGGGCATTTCTTTCTTTCTTTGTTTCGTTTGAAGCCTTTCTTTTCTTTCTTTTTCCCTTAGAAGCGATTATACTTTGGGGCGGATGGTGCGAATAGTTGGTTGGCGTTTTTTTTTTTTTTTTTTTTTTTTTTGGATTATGGATCCTTTTTTAGGATCCTTTTTTTTTTTTTTTTTTTTTTTTTATACCATGTTGCCTTTTCCTTTATCTTTCTTTTCAGGTGATTGGATGAGAGATTATTATACATTATTAGCATTGAAAACATTGGCTTAGAACACGGCAAGTCTTTGGAATAGAATGCGACAAATTTAATTGGGGATTTGTGAGCTCATTACAGAGTATTCTATACTGGTTCTTAAGTATGCATGATATAGTATGATAGTATGTACCTAAATGATACCAAACAAGACTATCTAGGTCACTATAGCACGTAAACAGTAGCATAAACTCCATCATACATACCAAACAACTAGCAGAGGGAACACAGTCTCACCACCAACCCAAGCGCCCAAGAGGAAAAAGAAAAGAACCCAACCACGTGTTCGCCTACCCAATAAACAAATTCCCTACTACAGTATTTCTAGAGAGCTTTTTGCGACTTTCCATCTTTCAGCCGAATATGTACTATCCCTGCTCAACTAGCACTCATTTCCTTTACGCTTATGTCTCTCGTACCTATATATCCTAATTACATCATTCAAATGCCACCCGTTACACGAACTACTTCCCGGAGTAAAAATCGTACTCCGAAAATGGGGCCTACATCACAAAAGGAAAGCCCGAGCCTAGCAGTCGCTCCCAGAACTTGACTTCATCAAGCTCAAGAGCGACACAACCTGTTCGTACCCTCCGAGGTTTACAAAGCTCGCTACTAGAAAGATAAAATACACAATTCAAGAGGACCCGCAAAAGGTCACATATCCATCATGCCTTGACTTCCCTTCATTCCCAAGAATCCCTACCTCACGACTCACAGACGAGGTCGAGATTACCGACGGAGTATTCAAAGTCATATCCTCCACAGAAGGAACACCGATCCTAGAAGTCATCAACCGACCCTTCTATCAACCAAGAGACACAGAGGTCATCCGAAAAGGGCTAGAGAACCTCGATCTCTTCCGCGGCACGCCAAACATCGCCCAAGCAGCCGCCATCGCCATATCCACCAACCCGTACACCACATCAGACTCACATGATGAAGACCACCGCCACCCATTAGCCGTTATCGGCATCCTGCTGGGATTCTACCCCGGTGGTACCTTGCAGCAAGTCTAACGGGAACCGCGTGAACGAGTACCGTGGGGGCGTTCGCCTGAGATCCGGGATGAGATAGCGCCTCTTGATCTCCCTTTCGAGGCTCGTTTACTAAATGATATCTGGGCTTACGGAAAGCTTCTTTCGGGTGATCGGCTCGCACGCAAGAGACAGCCCGTTTGCGGAGACCTTGGGATGGATTGCGGCGGGTCTGATGGAAGGAGATATGGAACGAGAATGAGTTTGTCTGAAGCCATGGTGCAATTAAAAGGCTGCTAATGCTTTGTCTCCAAGCAGCAGTATGCTAGAAACTGAAGATAAGACGTATGATATGAACTAAAGACTTGGTTCTCAAGAGTCCTCTAGTTAAATACGGAGTATATACCAGGTAGTAGGTACTCCAGAGGTGTTGTAAAGTTCAAGTAAAAGACCCACCCACTAAGCCCAAAACAAAAACCCCCAATTCATCCCTAAATAGCCAAACACGACCGAATCCAGCAAAGTTCCAATAACGAAAGGGACCGACGACGCTTAGCCCAGAACATACTAGAGCTACTGTACCACCAATAATTTCTTACCCCCTATGACGGAAGGCGTACAGTAGTTAAATAAAAAGTGGGCGAGCGATGGGGCTCATGGGATATAGTTTGGGGCTAGGGGAAGGGGATGTTTAATTTCCGAGATGGGGATAATGACAATGCAATATTGAACTACAGCCTAGCTATGGTAAATTGGGGTTTGATTTATTATGGGGAGATGTGAAATGTGAGACATCGTTTTTCTGTTTTCGTTTTCGGGGGCAAATAATAGGAGGTTTTGTGAACTTGAACTCCTATTTGCTCCTTTGACTTATATCATGCAATGCTGTAATAGATGTTGCATGTGATATGTACTTTTTTTGGTATTTGGTTCCTAGTAGGTATATACTTTTGAGGGCTTTGGATGTGTCCGTATATATAACCTGTATATGCATGTACTATGCAAACGGAAGCAAGGACGATGTAAGATGGAACCGGTATGAAAGTATAAAACAGAAAATGGAGGATATCCAGACACCTGACACCAAGCTAATGCATGAAGTTAAGGAAAGAATAGGTAATAGGTACAAAAAAAATATGAATAAATAGGAGAACAATGAAGGAAGGACTTTTGGCTGGATATTAAAAAGTTGATGACGGAAAAACCAATAAAAAAGGAAAGGAAATGTATCGATGGATGGTAACCGTCCGCCTTTCCTGAACTCCAATGAAGAATGCAGTTTGAACAGGTCGCAAATATTTCCAAATGGTAAAAATGCATGCGTGGATGGTGTGTTACGTGTGTTTGGTGTTCGGCCCGAGATGTGATTATGATATGTAGAAGCGCAGAAAGAAAGGAGTGTTGGGTCGATTACCAATTAGAATCGGTTGTAGGATGGTGTAGAGGTTATATCTGAGTCGACGACCCGATCAGGTTCGGCTGTGAGATACTCGCCGCCTGGCCCTTGCGGAGTCTGTTCTTGCGGAAGCCCAACAGCGTCAGTCTCCGACTCAATCGCCTCGTCGGCGGGGTGAAGTTGTCGGTCGACATGTTGGTCGACATCATGGACATGGGCCGGGGACGCGCGGGTTCCGCAACGGGACTCTCAGATCCCGAAAGGGAGCCGGCACGGGAGCCCGGGGCGCTGATGTCCAGCATCAGAGTGGACTGGCGGCGCTTGCTGTTGCGCGGGTCTAGCTGGAGGGAGAAATCCTCCTTGATGTCGTCGAGGGCATGGGAGAATCGATGCAGGAGTTTGGAGGGTCTGTCGCCGTAGATGGAGGGCTCACGTTGTTCCAGGCCGTACATTTGGAGGGGCGTAGAGTCGGGAGAATCAGCATTCAAAGGAGTGGAGTAGTAGCGAGGGCATCTTGCGGTTTCAACCCTCCGGCGGGGAAGAGCTGGGAAGTATGCCTGCGGGTGAGGGTGTTGGGAGATGGGACTGTTGGAGCAGGAAGAATTGGAATCGGAGGAAGACGAGGTGAACATCATCTTCAAAGTCTGTCGAGGATGTCGAGTAGCGCCAATTAGTGTCTATATTAAACAATCCTTGGCTCTTTGAGTGGTAACGGTATGAACGAGGGGAGTGGTGATAATGATAACGATAGTGATAAATGGATAGAAATAGCAGTAGCGAGCAGTAGCAGTGGTGATATGATATGATAGTCAGAGTGAAAATTCTCAGCCCAACCCAGCCGAGTCAGACGGTACGTCTGATGCCGGTGTAGGGATGGGCTGGGGGTTAAGAAATAATTATAGCAGCGATTGGAAAAAAGACTAAAGGAGGGAGAGTGGAACTGTCGGAGTGCGTTCACTGTTGTTAGAGAGTGGTTCAAATACTGGATCGGTATTCTGTGTACGGAGCATGTATTTGGTCGGGTACCATGACTGCGGTGCCTTCCATGGTTTGTCTCTCAATCTGGGCTCGTCTTTTGAAGTCTGGCTCTTGTTTTTCTTTTTTTTTTTCCTTTTGATTTGTTGTCTCCTCTTCTTTCCCTCTTTCCTTAATTCCATTGCCATCTACAAGTGATTATTGTGACATTGTGTCTGGAGAGAAATCGTTTCATATTTTCTCTGGATCAGACAATGAAAATATCGGCTTTCATCTATGAGATCTCGCTCTGTAACGCTCGCGGTTGCCTTGGGGTTGCCGACCGGGGTTGTTCATTGGCCGACGTGGCGGCTGGCAGCCCGTCCGCCACGGAATGCGGTACGAGATTGATAATGAAGAGATCCATCTAAAAAAATATGGTTCAGATTGAAACATCGCTCGTTGTTACCATGAACGAGGTGGACAACCATCGAAGACCTCCGTCAACTCTCCGGGTGGTACATTGAGGTAGGATAGTTAATGTTCCACTGCATACTGTTACTTACTCCTGTTCCTAGGCAAAGCGCAGTCAGGTAAGGTAATCAACGAAGGCCGACCAGGTAAGGAAAAAATAAATAATCCATAATTCAATAATAATAATAATAATAATGGGACCACAATCCATGGGGGCTTATTCCATCGGAAGCGCGGAGTTCACGCAATAAGAATGCGAGTCAGGGCCACCTGGTACTTAGTTCAAGGTTTTAGATTCGAGTTTACGGAGTACTGAGCTACTAAACTCGTTAAATGCACCATTCTGATCGGAATGGTGGAATCCTTTGTTGGTCTCATTTTCGGACCCTCTGGCATCATGCGTCCAACCCTACCTATACATACTATTACGTTCTCACCTACGCTATTTGAAAGAGGAAGGATAAAAACCACAAGGACACCGTGTATTAATATTCTCCATGTACTAAGGATGTAGGTCGTACAATTATGCATACACCCGTCCCGGCCCTGAATAACATGATTTCCCAACTGGGCCACCCGTCGGTAAAAATAATCTCTCTGTAACCAATGACCCTGCCCACCCACGCCCCTAACGCATTAGTGTTCTCCTGCGAGAATCAGCCACTCCCTCGCCCGCAAGGTGAAACATGACCTCAGCTCGGACTAATCAGATTCAACCACTAGCGCTACAGTTCAACTTCTTGTCATGATTTCATTGCCTCCCCACAGCCACAAATGGGGTGGATCTCTTGGCCCCCAGCATGGCCGTAACCCTACACAGGGATTGGTGGTCTCGACACGAATACATGCAAACTGCTCCATACATTACCTTTAGTCGCCATGACTAACCGCTTCCTAAACCTAGTCTAGAATATGTAAATATTCGGGAGGGAAGGACCGGAGTCCTCCGTGCGCGTGTAGAATTTCTTTTCCAAGGTTCATTTTCCTACCCACTTCGCTGGGAACTGTTGGAATTTGATTCGGTCCTGCGCTTAATTTGCCAGCAAAGAGGAAATCGATTGATTTCTAACCAGTCAATTCTTTTATGATTCTGTTGGCCTGGTGATTGGGGGTTACACCTAGAGTGTACTGATTGAATACGGGGGATCATCCTGCGTTTGCCGATCACGGTACATGCTGCTGTTCTTACTTAAGTACGGTACTAGTAACTTAGTCTCGTCTGTATGTACGATGCAGTAATCATGCATGACTGCTACTGTAAACTTATTTTCGATGACATGAAGTCTAAAAACAGGATATCCATGGCTGACAATCAGTAATTATAGCTCAATCAATACTCTCAATTGTTCTTTCTCATCACAAACAAAGCAATGGAAGGGAGGAAAAATCAGCAGGACAAGATATTGTTTGTTCCACAAAAACAAAGCAAAAAAAGAAATCTCCCCGACTGGGAGTCGAACCCAGGTCTCCCGCGCTTGTTCTCGTATGAGATGACAAGCGGAAATCATGACCGTTAGACCATCGAGGACATCTATTTATGGCATGATCAATTTCCTTTTCGACTCATAAGCAACAATAGTAATGAATACACCACATGCATTCTACATTTCTTTTCTTCCAGAAACCCATGGAAGCCTTTCTCAGTCCGCATCAACATGAACCTCAGATTCAATGAATACATACTATGCAGGAAGGCAAAAAAAGAATATAAAGCCAAGAGAAACGAACCCCAAGCCACCCGGTGAAACACCGTCCAATGCAACCAAACCCACGGAACCAAGACAATTCTCAAACACAACAAACCACAGTTAACGACGAAAGACAACGCAAAGCAAAAATACATGACACAGTACGGAGTATAAACACTCTATTCAATCTATCTATAAACAAGAACAAATCCACCAGCATTCCAGAGCATTTCCACAACTCGTAATCCCGGTCGTCGTCATCCACCTAGCCACGCTCAACATGGCTCCACTTGATTTACCAAAGTCTGATCCAACGAAGATATGACAGATGGCCAGCACAAGCGCACGAACGGGGCATTATTGTCCCGCGTCCGAGTTTAAAAAGTAATTGCTTTCATCCATGCCATCTTCGATTGGCTCCTGCGCCTGCGGAGCCTCACCTGTCAACTTACGAAAACTGCGCGGCTTTCTTCGAACCTCCACTGACAAAGCGTCGTACGCTTGCAGAAACCGCTAGTTTCCGATTCGCTGCGGCATGCGTCCGTCAACTGACGGGCGAAGCTTGTATACCGGTCATGTCTTTTGAATGGTGCTGCCTAGGACAATCAGACATATGGTGATCGGCCGATTTGCCCGGCCTCGGTAAGAACAATCCGGGGATGAGCCGAGGGTGGAGGTCGAGTTGAGTACTGCTAGATGAGTATTGCACCTTGCAGCAACACTTGAATGACAGTTGTGTAGGCCGAGAGATGTAAATCTGTTCTACTAATACGTCACATTTATATCTCACGAGCACTAGGAGCACTATGTTCCTGGAGTATCTAAAGGGCAGAGGCCTGGCTACCGCTTGGTGTCCATGCTCTGCAGCCCAAGAAAGTGGTGTTCGCCCATCCTTCTGTTTGATAGTTGGGTCGGCACCATGCTCCAGTAAGACTCTACAGGCGTCTTTACGACCGCAAATCGCAGCCCACATGAGAGGTGTTCTGCCAGCATTATCCTGGGGTGGCACATCGCCTCGTGTGTCAAGTTCGGGTCGACGCCTTTCAAAGTCGGTCTTCTTCCCAACCAGGGAAAGAAGGGTTGTCGACTTCGGTGAGACCACCCAAGAGATCCAAAGCCTCTTCTATGTAATGCAGCATGCACTCTGCGCGACATCGCTGGTCCCCTCGGACTTGCCGAACTGCATTCAGCAATATGGTAAGTGGTCTGTCTAAATGGGATTCGACCGACAACTCGTTTTCATCTTTCCATTTGCCCATGTCGTAATAACACGCCCCCTAACCCTGGCATTAGTGAGTTGTCAAAGAAGTTGTGCTGGCTCGGTACAAGATAGGGATGGGGAGGTCTTACCATGATTCCATTTTGGTTCACTGACTACGAGGTCTCCCAGGCGAATGTCCTTTGTCGGATTATCAGGATGCGGCGAGGTTGGGACAGCACCGTCACACCAATCATCAACCCGAACCGAATGTTTGGAAACATTCGGACCAGATTGGTAAACGCTTGAGCAGCGGAATTCGTACCGTAGTAACCGGTGGAGCTAATCCCAACGTTATGTTTCCCGTTTCGTCCTAGAAGATAGAAATTCTCAGCATGTATGGCTAACTCCAACGGCTCGTCCACTTCATCAAGAAGGGCTCGCGCAGCATTCAGCTAGCAGTCCAGGACGCATACCCAGCCTACTGTGTAGGCGTCGTGACTTAGGTTTCTCCGGCCCATGTTTTCCTATTTTGGGCTGTGAGATAATCTATAGTCAGCAGATGTTTTACGGTATGTGATGTAAGAGGTCCCCGGTGTGTCTTAATAACACGATGCGAGTCTCAACAAATGTGATGGTTCGTGAATGTTTATTCGGATACAATCTGACTTGACTACTAAATGCCTGGGCGGTATTCTATGCACGGCCTGGCTGAGGCAGACTCAAGGCTGCAACACTTTAGCCCAGCATTTCTGCTTGCTTAGCTCATCCCTTATGAAGTCTTATGGGTCTTCAAAAATATCATAGCCACACTCCTCCGATGTACAAGGCTAGATATAGATCTATCAACAAGTAAGAATTAACAAGATAGATAATTCCTAGTCAAGGGCCTCCTAACTACTCAAACCACCCCTGATTAACCTAGACCATACAAGGCTTCTAGCCTGTAATATATTCTAGTTTGTTCTGGTAGTGAGGTGATATAACGAATGATTTTGTCACCAGCAACCAGTATAGGCCACACGCACATAATGAACTTCAGTAATCGCTCACTTTTCCGAATAGTTTTCTTTCTCTCTACCATCCCCTTTTGTTGGCTTCTCGCTTCCATTGACGTAAGTTAATTAGGACTAGAGCTTTCTAGAAACGAGGAGATAGAACAATGGAAGGGCACGATCATGTCCCTGAAATACCAATCTTACCCTGTTCATAGCTCTCATCCCCCACACCCTTTTTCTACAGAGTCACTCTACTGATTTTCCTCCTCTTGCCAGCATATTGATACCATTTCGTCAAAGAGAAATCGTTCTGTCTTGCAGGTCGTGATTAATCCCAAGGTGTTTTGGTGCACAAAATGTGTCCAAACGTCAATATTTGACTTGACAGCGGTGGACGGCAAGCAATTTAAGATCAAGTGCTGTTTCGATGCCGTTGTTTCGGAGGTCTGTCAACAGTGCTATGCTCATAATGAAAGATGCCAATTAGTAGGCTTTGCTGCACCGATTCTCTAATGGATCTTACTAAATTAGACAGGTCGCGGCCGGTATACTTGGTAATGCTCTGGATCTGTCCAAGATTCTGTCTTGGATAGACAGATTTTGGTGAAGATTGAGGTGGGTAATGAAGACACCGTTCTCCCACTAGAGGTTCTGAACTCTTTGTCTCCTGCAATAAGCAATTTGTACTACGTTTTCTACAGCGCGGAGTTTGCACGTCGGAAGCAGTTTCTCCTTGTTGAACCCCACAAGAAAGTTGGAGTATCTCAGTACGATGTGGATAAGGTGCTTGCAGTAGGTCCATACTATCTGCTTCACATTCGTGGGGCTATTTTACTAATGAATTCGCAAATACACCATAGAGATTATCAGGCTCTTCTTTCGTCGCGACGCATGGAACTGCTCCAGCTGGAGACAAGGTTGAGGAACGTGCTACAGAAGAGCACAAAGAAGAGCAACGTGGGCGACTACTCCTACGTCTTCTTCCAGGTGATGCCGGCTTTGTAGTATGGTCTGTGGCGTTGGCCCGTCTTCCCAAGGTTGTTAAACGTACGATTATGGGCCATTTTCATAAAGCAGGGGTGGGCAATAGGAAGAAACAATGGCTGGCAGAGGCAATAGAAGACTTCCCCGTAGTGGTCCCTAGACTTTAGCAGTATTCTAACTTTTCTCTGGTGTTTTAAGGCTGTCCTTAGATAATGTACTGGGCTGGTAAATGAATTCATCTGCAGTTATTTTCTCCTGTGACAGTCTCCAATGAGTCTCCAGCTGTTCACCATGTCTTCACTACAAATTTGTTGACTGCCTCCTGAACGCCATTTCCTGCATTTAGCTAAGCAACTTCAATCCTCTTGAAAAGTTTGCTTGTCTTTCATCTTTTCCCTCTTACTCATTCCCATGGTATGTATATATCAGAGGCGATCCCCGTAGTATAGCAACTATCACATCACCCACTGATATTTATGGACACCCTAATAAAACACAATGAACATACTATTACTTATTGTAGGCCTACTAAGTACTTGAAATAATATATTGCAAGTTCTAATTGTAAAATACATGCACTCAGATCTAGCGATCTGTATAGATGTTCTTAACAGATAAAGTCACATGTGCCCCGCACCCCTCATCAAAAGTCCAACCCGCAAACCAAATAAAAAAAGTTCAAAAAGAAAATCCACCACTACCTTCAACAACCACCACTCTCAATCTCACCTCACCTTACCTCACTTCACCACCTACAATGCCAGTAAGCCCTCCTCTCCCTCTTCTTCAAAACCCATCCAGCTAATATTCAAATCCAGCTCATAATCCTAACTGGCTACCCCTGCTCGGGCCTAACCCACCGCGCAAACCAAATAGCCACGGGCCTCCGCGAAACCCAAGAAACCCTCTTCGCCGACTCCGACTCCCCCCGCTACAAAATCAACATCGTCTCAACCCACGACGCATCACACCCGCGCACGGTCTACGACAATGCGCGCACAGAAAAAGAAGCCCGCGGAGTCGCCTACACGCGGGCTCGGCGCGCACTCGGGAAAAACAGCTTCGTGATCCTCGACGGCATGAATTATATCAAGGGGTATCGGTATCAGCTCTGGTGTGAGGCTAAGGCGCTGGGGACGACATGTTGCGTTGTACGTTCCACATCTTTATCTTCCTTCCCCTTCGTTTTCCCGGTATATGGATCAGATGCTAACAGGGTGATGTGACGTCCAGGTCCACGTCGGAACACCAATCGACCAATGCGAGAAGAACAACGAAGCCAGAATCCGACGTCGGGAGAGTCAATCTCAAGCTCAATCTCGGCCCGAGCCACAAAACGACTCCAACCCAGCCCCCAAAACCCCAGACATAGAAACAGATACAACAGATCCAGAACCCCCCTACCCCCCAACCCTCCTCACCAACCTAATCTTCCGCTACGAAGAACCAAGCACCCACAGCAGATGGGACAAACCCCTCTTCACAGTTCCCTGGACCGACACAAGCCCCCCAATCCCCGAAATCTGGACCGCTCTAACCGGCCTCCCCCACCCCTCAACAGCAACAACCAACATCACAACAGACCCCTCCCCAATCTCAGCCCTAACCTCCACCCTCTCCACCACAGCACTAATCTCCTCCACGCCCTCAATCGCTACAACCCAAACAGCCAGCAACCCCCGCCCCTCCACCCTCGGCCGCCCGCGCATAAAACCCCACCTCGCAACCGTCCAACCAACCTCGACCGACAGCTCCCTCCTCTACAGCATGGAAAAGCGGACCTCGGCAGTTGTCTCCGGGATTCGGAACTACGTGCTCGAGAACCCGTCCGCTGAGGCCGCGCTGGCGAGGTCCGACGAAGGCGGGATCA
This sequence comes from Aspergillus leporis, assembly GCA_009176345.1. NCBI lineage: Eukaryota > Fungi > Ascomycota > Eurotiomycetes > Eurotiales > Aspergillaceae > Aspergillus > Aspergillus leporis. Next base: position 62,720 of record ML732242.1, on the reverse strand, counting down.
AGATCGAGGTGGAGGGAGTTGAGACGGCGGTGTTTATCCCGGGGCATGTTGCGACGAGGGGCGGGACGGATGAGTTGGGGGGTGCTGGGGGGATTTTGGCGGTTCCGAAATTGCAACGGTTGAGACGGCAGTGGATTTCATTGAATAGGGCTTATGTGGCGGGGAATAAGGTTAGCTTGGGGAAGGAGCAGGTTGGGGATGCGTTTGTGAGGTTTTTAAATGCGGAGCTTGGGGGGGAGAATGAATGATCTTCTTCCCCTTTTTTTCCTTTTTTTTGGGGGTGGTGAGGGATTATGTTGTGTTATAAATGCATTATGTGCATTCATTAATGGAGGTTTTGTGATTGGAGCGAGAAAAGCCTGGTTGGTTCGAGTTTATTTAGAGCTTTAGAAGCGTATGGTAATAGCTGGTATATTGAGCATGGTTTATGAATAATGATCTGATCTTATCTTACGGGGACTACAAAGTAATGCATGCACAAAGTTATGAATGTGATAATATTTAGACAACAATAATATTTGATGATGATAATTATACCCATTCAGCGTTATCATGGATTTATGATGCTAAAATGTCATTTTAGTGAATTGCTTCTCCGTCCTCTCCAGCTGGTTACATCCCTACTGATAATCTCCATACATACTGTAGGGAAGGAAGGAGGCACCTAGTCATGTGACCCCAAACATTAACCATTCACCAACCCATGTCTATTTTCATTCTTTGAAGGAGTAGTGGTTTCTGGAGAGCCTAGTTTCCGAACAGAGAATTCATCATCAGACTGTTGTTTGATCATCATTTCCATAGCCTTTACCTCCTATAGGGTGAGCGTCCACCTGCTCTCGACCAGTTCTGGCTTTTCTCCTCTCAGTACTTGATTTTCTAGACACCTCATCCTCTTTCCCTTTCTGTTTTAGAGCTCTCTCCTAGCCGCGTAACCGGTCTCTTAATCGCAATCCTTGTATGTATCGGTTGTCCCATCTCTAGCAAGGGTGGGAGTTCCGTTGTAATCCCGTAGTATGTCATTGACAACCTCTCCACGGCCGGTTGCATTAATTATCCTCGCGATCAGGTAGTGCGTCTCGATAAGGATTGGGCTCGGAAGAGGATATCTGCCATTCTGGGCTTTCAGAGTAATGATCCTGTCTTGTGGGAGGCTGTGCGCGTACAACGGTAGCCCCGTGGCGAAGGAATGCCAAATACGGTACTGGTTTTCGACAGACGTGGGCTCCAGAGCGAGCTTAAACCGACCGAAATAGGTATGCACGGCAGTCTCTAACATCATCACGTTTTGCATGTCGTTGATACTGGCCTGGGTAAAGTTCAACCGCGACCGAACACCGGGAAAGTACCGATAGAAGCATTGCCATATCTCCCCAAGCCCCCGGGCCTCATCATTTGTTGAGAATGAACCAAGACAGAAGGGGATTATGTGGGCGGCGATGAGGTTTCCGACAAATAGTATTTGGGGAGGTGGGTTTGCTGTTTCTTCATATGCTTTAGTGATGACGCAGCGGTATCCATCCCGTGACAGGCATTGTGTCCGTAGGCGCTCTTGCTCGCGCACAACAGGATCGTCGATTTTGCTAAGCAAATTCTCTATGGAACCTTCAGTGCCAAAACGGGGGGAAGGAGTCACGGGCTTGCTCTTCCCACCGAGGGCCAAGAATGGTTGAATAAGGGCTGTGTCAATGTGCTTCGCAAGCTGCTGCAATTCCGCATCAGAGCAACAGCTTTCGATATCGTCGGCCAAGTTGGCCTTACCACCAGTTGACAAATATTGGAAAATGTTGTTGAGGAATGAGAATGTATCATGATTTGCATCTTTCGGTATGTAAGCAGCTAGTCTTTTCTTAATATTGACCTCTAAGTGGTAGAGTGTTACATTGCTCGGCGCGTCGCTGAGGGGAGGGGTCAGACAAAGATCGCTCCATATTGCAGGGAGCGGACAAGAAACGTCAAAAAGATACCAGTAACAGGAATTGTCACAAACGAAAGTTATGGCTGATCGACGGCTTGGTTCGACGTGACAGATCGTTACAGTAGTGGGGAAGTTTAGTGGGGTCAAATAGAGGTCCCTTACAGTAGTCAGTAATCACTCTTGCATTAACGTTAGTAACGTAGCACAGTGTACAGAGTATGTTGAAGCTAGTACAACTGAATCATAGAGAAAGGAGGTCGATACTATTATTATTTAACTTGCAGTGCAACTAGAGGGAACCATCAGATAAACGACAGAAGTAAACGCGGGGGGATTTCAACAATTTAGACATACCTGAGAACGGCGATAGTCTCTCCGAAGGCACGGACCGATACATGCAGAGGCGTTGCTCTGGCGCCTGAGTCTGTCGACGGGCTGAAGGGAAATCCTTCTCACAGAACAGAAGTACCCCAGATGTCAATCTAAGATCGAAGGAGCCAAGCAGATCGGCGTTTGTGGGTCTCACTAGTCCCAATCCGGTACGCCGAGCGACTCGATTTTGGAGGAAAGTGTGTGTATTTAACGGCTGTGGTTCAAGGCCGTAGCACATGACCCACCATCCCCTACTGGAATACTGAGGATGAGCAACACATGATGGACTAACGTCTAGGGACCAAAAAGTGTGGTCCTGCGTGGAAGTTAGGCTCGTAGCCGTGCGAGTTGATCCACGTGACGCCAAGACGGATGTTGTTTAGAGCGACTCGTAAAACGGCCGCTGAAGTAGCCATTTTCGGCCGCCTACTAACCGTCACATCATTAAATAGAGTAATTGGTATCACGACTAAAAGCTTTTACTGTCCGATCTAAACAAAGGGGGAATATATAGCTGAAGAAATAGGATAAATCACAGTGACCAAGGTGAAAGACGAATAGAATAGAAAACAATATCCAGGGTATTTTCCTATATCCAAAATTGAAACAAATGATAGAATAAAATTTTTATAGCCCGGAATAATAGAAACAAGAAAAGATGATTTCTAAGAATGCGAAAACCAGAAACCCGTATCAATAAGCCATTTTCACCGACCCTTTTTTTTTTTTTTTGTATACCCTTGCCCAGCCCAATAAAAGATTTTTTTGTTTTCTGTCTATTTTTCTTTTTATCGTTTTTCTTCTTTGTTTTTTGTTGTTACATGTCTTGCCTCATTGTGAGGCTTTGTAGACAAGATGACTTTTCGATGAAAACACCAGAACATCCGCCCAAGAAAAAGAAATTTTAAGAAAGGTCTACATGAAGAAAAGCAGCGAGCTGCACATGAGACAGGAGAAGAAGAAGAAGGGGGTATTTCCAAAAGGAAATTGTTCAAAAAGCCATGCCTTGCGGCATTTATGGCTGAAAATGCTGCCACAGCAGTGACCACACCGGAGACATCTACTAACAAAAGTAGACATGCTCCGTGAAGAAAGGACAGCGCTCAACTGCCCAGGTCAACTGTGGCAGTCCGTGGAGGACGATGGTCAGAGACGCATCATCGCTGCGGGAGGTGTGCTCCTGGCAAACCCGGAAGGTATGAAAGAAATCCTCTAAACGGATATAGGAAATCTAGCAGTGGCCGGAGTATACACGGATGGGCTCCGCGATTCTTCCACGCATCCATGGGAGGCTCCCATGATTGATATCATGAGATGTTTAAACGGTTCAAAAGTATCCAATCCTTGGTGACCTTTGAGGGGGTAACAGGCAGCCGGCGTGATTGGCATAGCTTACGCTTCATTCAGGCAGAGAGACTGTTGGCAATCTGGGCTGCAGCCTGGCTGGCTTCAATATGACGGTAGTTCAATCCGAGAGTGATCAGCTCCTGAAGGCTGGCATTGGCCTTCTCGTGCATAGAGGAATCCTGGGGAGCGATGTTGCTCAGCTCCTCGAGGAGACGGGAGCGGCAGTTGTAATAGTTCCTTTCCGCGTTCTGGAGCCTCTGATTGTGGTGGGCTGGGGTCTGCTGGACCGCCTTGAGGGGGTTGCTCTGGGACTGGCTGGAGCGAGTGCGCTTCATGGTCTGAGCGCCCGAGACGCCAGTCACCCGACGCTTGCGTCCGGCGGTCTCCTTCTTCTTAGAAGCCTGGCCGACAGTGGGGGAAGCGTCCGGAGAGCTAGGACGGTCCGAAGAAGCATAGTCGTGGACACGCCTCATGTGGTCAAAAAGGTTCCATCTGCGGGGGAATCCATATCCGGGAATGGAACGGTCGCATCCTTCAAAGAGGCAGAGATGCGGGTTGTCTCCATGGCCATGGAATCCATGAGCTTCGCGCTCGTGACGGAAGAGGCATGCGTTGGAAGAGAATTGCAGCTGGGCATCCATGCAGGCGGGCACCTTGCAACGGTATGGCTTCAAGTGGGAATCCAAATATTTACTATTGAAGATTAGTCAAAATTCCCTCAGATGGAATGAGAGTATTTGTTTGAACTTACTGATAAGCACACTTCTGGGTAGTTGGTGCGTGGTTGCAGGGCTTGTCTCCGTTGGCAAAGGGGCAGTAATACTTTCCATCACTGTGAGTAGGCAAAGAATAGTACGGATGGTCCCGAGGGTTGCGCATTTCAGGTGACTCCTTGGATCTCTGGCGGACTGGTTCCTTTGGCAGGGGAGGGAAGAAGTCCTGATCCTGCTTCATCTGGGGTTGGGAGGGAGGGGTGTGAAGAGCTGCTCTACGTGCATTCTTAGAAGCCCGGATGGTCCTATTCACGGGGAAAGATTAGGATTGATCTAAGGGATGATCAAAACTCAGGAGGGTTGGCATGAACTTACTTGTTTGGGTCCTGCTCCGCAAGAGGTGGCGTGAGAGGGAACAGGGGATCGCCTAGGTTGATACCGTGGCTTCCAACGGGAGTGGCTGTGACATCCTTGAGCATGGCATCCTCGTGAGTCATGAAAGATGGGTATCCAGAGTGAGAGCAAGAGGAAGTAACAGAGACATCATTACTAGCTTCCGTCAAAGGGGGAGAGACGGGCACAGGGTGAAACATGTTCGATGAAAATTGGTCCAAGGCTGATCCAGGGTAGCTCCGGGAGTCATTCACAAGGGAGTTCCATGCATCGTTGGCAGCCAGGTGGCTGTCGTCTGTGTGAGAGCTGTGGCTCACAGAGAGCGCATCATCAGTGCAGGACTGGTTCCCGCTTTGTGCGGATACATCATTATCATAAGCAGTCAAGTCAACCATGGAGGAATAGTGGTTGAATTCTTGTCCATGCGAGTAGTCCAGATCATTATCATGAAAGCCCGAGTAATCGGATCCGGTGTGATACATTACATCACTTGGCCCTACGGTGGAGGGCATCAATTGGTGTGACAAGTTGAAAGAGAGCATCTGAACTTCTGGGGATTCCGGCTTGGTTGATGGGATGACACCACTGTCATACGAGTCCACATCGCCCAGAGCCCATGACGGTAGTCCATTGGGAGTTCCATGGCTTTGATGTGTACTGGAGCACAAAGAGAAATTGTCCTGGCTTGAAAGTTCATCATCCTGGATGGGTCTGGAGGCCATATTTGAAATCCCTCGGATCATATCGGTGTGCCTGGGTTGAGAGATGTGGTCCATGTTCTTCAAAGCCGACTGGGGCAAAGAAAGTTCTGGGTCGTTTTTGATATGACAAGACATTGTGATATATTTGAGATCCAGGTTTACTGGAAAGTAACAGCAGGCACTAAAAGAAGAACTGCGCGTCAGTAAATAAACTTCACCATTATTGAAACGTGTTTAGAAACAGTAAGAAAAGAAATAAAAGACGCATGTCCGCGGTCCAAGGTGGGTGATGGCCTAAAAGAATTGATTAGTTGGCTGAACCCATGCTCAAGGATAATCATCGAATGTACCAACCAGAGAAACATATCATCCATTGTACTATCGCTAGGTCCAGGTTAAGTGATGTTGATGATCCAGAAGACTAAAAACACAATGGCCAGGCAAGAAGCGAAAGAAAAACAGCGACATGGGGTCCACAAAGTATACTAAGGTCCGAGCTACACGCCGTGTAGTGATCCGTAAGAGTTTTCGATGTCCAGCAATATCCATTGAGTATTAGTCAAGAAGACTACAAGTCCTGCGAGTAAGATGTGAAGGTAAGGAGACATTATTAGGTGTGAATATGGACTGGTCCCATGTTGTCATTTCTCCAGGGGTTCATTATAAAGTATCATTGAGTGGTCCAGCGGGCGTTCAGGTCATTCATTGTGTGTTCCAGGTAGAAGGTAAATCAAATCCTCATGGTGCGGTCAAAGTCCAGTGGTTCTCTAAAATCCAGGTTTCCAAGGCCAAAAATCCAAATCTCTTCTCCAGGATTGGAGTAGAGTCTCCATGGGTCCAGCAAACGGTTCAGTGGTATCCAAAGGAAAGTGTGCAGAGTGTGCAACATTAAACAACACTCAGTGTCCAGTCTCATAGCGGCTGCTATAGACGAAAATTGGCTCCATAGTCATCATTATTCAAGTAACCGCCATTAAAGACGGGGCAAAGAGTCCAGTATGGTCATGTAGAAACAATCAAATCAGGAATTCCGGGAATCCAGTGGTGATACTATAGTATATGGTATATATACTATGGGTCGTCCAGAGTCGAAGGGTGAGTCATCCATGTGGAGAGGTCGAGTCGTGAACACAGACGAAAGAAGAGAAATCAAGAAGCAGAACGACAACAATAAGGAAAAATCAAGGGGACTACCTGTTATTGGTCGAGATCTGCTCAGACAAAAAGCCTGGGACTGAACACACAAAACACAAACAAGGCAAGTCCTATCCAGGATATGGACTGAGATCCAGTGGGTTGTATGGTAAACCAGCGGGAGAGTTTCTTTTCTTTTGGAATTTCCAAGATCCACGGCTTGGATTGGAGAGAAACAGAGAAAGAGAGAGAGATAAAGTAGGAGCCTTGTGGGGAGATGGAGAGGTCAAGTGTATATGGGATGATATGGAAAGGGGGATCAGCTGATTTGACTGTGACAAATCAAGTACGAAAGGAGTATAGAGATATAGTAAGAGGTATATATAGAACGGAATCGTCAAGTTAGGGGTTATCACTGGATATGGAAATCAAAAAGATAAAAAGGGGATATCAAAGTTAGGGTTCGGGTACTTTTCCTGAATCCTTTGTTTTTTCTTCTTCTTCTTTTGTTGTTCCTGTTTTGAGTTGGAAGTCTGATGGAGAGGGAAATAGAAAAGATCGAGAAAACAGGATCCGGTGGGAAATGGACGGCTTTTTAGCTTCTTCGGCGAGTGAGAAAAAGCAGTGTGTGGGGTGGATTCAGAAGAGTCCGAGCGAGTGACGGACTCGCATTCTGCAGCAGTAGCCGCGCCTCACTCCACGATGATTTGGTGCTGCGCGACATGGCGGTGATAGTGGTGCACCTGCGACGCTGTTGTTTGTGCTGCTCTCGGCCAATAAACCCCCAATGGCGGGCGCTTGACGTGGCAGCGGGTCTCCCGTGGCCCATTAACGGTACTTCGCCCAATCTAGCGGTGAAGCAGTGTCTCCATCGTCCTTTTCAGCATGATTGGCCATCATCCCGTCCGTTGCATCACTTGCCGGAATAACATGATGCAAATACTGCATCGATTGGCGATGAATCTCCCTCCCGCTGTCCCTCCACTAAGCCATAGAACACCGTTCGTGCGAATCCCCTTCCTGCAGGTTATCAACTACAACTCTACGCCTATCATTCCCTTCCCCCCCACTCTCGTCAATCCTTATTCCCGTTAGTCCTTGACCCTTTCCACGGATCCACTGTTCCACTCGTGGACGCAAACTCTCATCGGATGGATGAGAGCCCTACCACGTCAATCCCCTCCATCGCATCGGGGAACTGGGAAGAGATGCTCCCCTCCTGCACGTAACGCTGGAGAGGAGGGGTAACGAGTCCAGTAACCCCTCCTTTCTCGATTGCTGATACTGCGACTTCATCGTGCAGCGCGTCTGTGCCAGCATGCATCACTCAAAGACTGGCCTAGGCTGAAAGTATGTTCGATGACCCGGAGGGGGGTTCCTGTTTCATGACAACAGTGAAAAGGGGCTTGCGTCGACGTACTAATAATCTTTTACACATCAACTGCTGGCCATCACGTTCTCTGCGCTTCTACTCGAGTGGATTTTTGCCAATGGGCTGCCCCATAAGCCCACGTTGGGCAGCAATGCATTCCTCCAGGATGTGATATCGGGGCCTATTTCTTTTGTTCTTTATATTTTTTTTTTTTTTTTTTTTTTTTTTTTTTTTTTTCTCCTCTTTCTATGGCAGCCTACTCGGAGATAATCTCCCTGATTAGTATTAAATATCTAGTTTTATGATTTATTTATTTATTTCCCGTTTATGAAAATCCCTCAATTGAATAATGGATCGTATCATATTTGCTAATACTAGTATATATAAAAAAAGTCGTCTTGTGTTACTATAGATCTCAAGTCAGTCACATGGCTTTCTCATCAAATGAATCACAGTAAGATAGAAAAATCCAAAAAAACAGGCAGAGACGATATCAGACAAAGGTGAAAGATGGTATAAGGTTGTCGTTCAACGGTCCGAAGACCTCAGGTGAACTATGCTTATAACTTATGGTGTTCATCATAGAAAAAAAGGGGTGGGAAAAAGGATATTCCTTTTTGGTGGATGCCTCTGCCGTGGTAACAAGAAAAAAATAATAATAATTCAGTGAGAAATAAAATTGTGTGGCTCACCTTTTGATTTATTCTAATTTCAGGAGTCAAAAACAAATAACGATCAGCCATTAATTAGTTATTGACCAGACCTCTCACAATTTGTCTCAGTCCGGATGTCAGAGCGCTGCCGACATCAAGGTAAAACTTCGGTTGATTGACTGCCTTGTTGAAGTGAAGAAAATGTGTCGGAAAAAGAGCAACAGGGGAATTTAAGCGGTGCGAGAACCAAGCGAGAACACGTGATATTTTTTGTTTGCATGGTTTGCATCCCTGGCCAGCCCACATGGCTTGAAGCCGGAGGTAAGCTTGAAGCCGAACCCTAAGTCGCACGGCTGGGCTAACTCTTTAGGTCATCATCCGGCCCGGCCCGCTATGACCTTTCCATGGCTACTACTTAGGGAGTCGATATCTGGACTACCTAGTAATAGTTAGCCGATATACCAGTAGCTTATGATGCCATTGCTTCTTGGAATCAACAGAAGCAGGATCGCCAAACTTAGAGCACATAAGATCATGACTATGCTATTCAAAGCGCGTGCAAGATCAAGCCCATAAAAGCGAATCCACCCTTAGGATGGCTTTGTCGTTGAATGACTAACATCACAACGAGGAGTGAGATATAGCAGAGCATATCCTTACGCACAGGTATGAGTCCTAAGTTTCGATTCAAGCTTTGATGGTTGCTACTCATTATGGCAGGGCCCCAAGGCCTATTCACGTGTTGTCCAGTTCGTCATGGCGACATTGCCATAGATAACTGTACCTGGATGCAGGATTGCACAATGGATTTGCACTCGGCAATCACATGATAAAGCGATGCCACTCCGTCATATACACCCATCTTTCTCCAAAACGAGACATCTGTGACTACACCATCTCACACTACCATGCCCCAACTAAAGGGAGATAACGATGAACTGGACAGGAGGTCGCCTTCACCGGCATTCCGCCACAAATGGGCCACCACATGCCAAACCCAAAAGACATACCCCAAAAAAGTCGAGACTAAACGTACCTCAGAGCCCTCGACAAGTAACTCTATTCCACAAACAACTCCAAACCAAAGACTTGCACTCTGACGAGAATACCTGCAAAGAAGATAATCATGAACAGGTAAGTGAGAGCACAATCACAGCAGAAGATACACAGCCATCTTCTCCACGGTGACACAGCCACCCTAACAACCCTCATTCAGTCCTCCAACACCCCACTCCTCCCCTTATCTCCACACCAAAAGAAACAATCATCCACCCGTCTAGACCGCATCAAACGTCAACTCCTAGAAAAGACTGACTGGGCCGCAGTCTCCGCCGCCCGTCCCCTCAAAATAACCTTCCCTCCACCAGAAGAGCTGGCGCAATTTGGCAAGAGACGGAAGCTAACAGACGCTGACCGGAGGAGGTTGGACAAAACCGATCATCGAGCGTCGCGTGCGGAGGTTGTTCCACTCTTTCGCAGGGCGTGCCTGCGTGATGCGACGCCTTCTGAGGTGGGTACTAATGAAGGTCTTGAGATAAGGATCAATGGGAAGAGAGCGGGCGGATCTGCGGCCGGGGGTTTGCGAGAATATAATGTATCGTCGCAGTCGATGTTGTTAGATCGTGAAGTGTCGGAGTTGCCTCAGACACCGAGGGTGGAGGATGTTGTGAGTGACTATATGCCTCCTAGTGAGTATTCTTTGGGTGTGCCAGATTATCATTCTAGGCGGACGTCGTTGTTGTCGTCGCCGCCGGGTAATACCTGGATCTCGCAGTTGAGGTATCTTTCGGGGTATTTTTCTGGTTGATAGGACGGTGAGCTTTGTTACTGGTTTGATGATGCGTGGGTTTTTTCTTTGTTTATATAATTTTATGTGTATAGTATATCCTTTTTGATTCCCAGCAAAGCCTGTTATATAGCGAACCACAAGTCACTTCACAATCATCTCATATGCACTTACAAATATATCAACCCGTCTTAAGCCTTTTACAATAAACCAAAAGGAAAAATCAAAGAGGCTTAGTTCACCCTCCTAGCTTTCTATGCAAACGGTTTCAGTTTTATCCGTGGTGTATAAGGGGAATCTTGGTTAACTTGTTTCGATACAGAATAGTATCTAGTGTTTAATATAACCTAAATAAACTAGGCTTGTCCAAGGGGGGGAGGAGAAAGGCTGATGGTAGGAAAGGGACTATATTTATGAGAGCTGGGTGAGTGAATGTACCGGTGAATATATATATTCTTGCTACCCAAGTTTATTAGCTCGAGATACTATATAGTAGTTCCATAGCGAACCTCTCAGCAAACAAGAAAAAAAAAAAGAGAATGTACTTAATCAATGTTCGTGACATACTGCTCTACCTACTAGCTCCCTATTCCTATCGTAAGTCTACATTCGTATAAGCCCGACTCAAACAAAGCCCTAATTCCAGAACAATAGCATATATACATACAATGGGGGCTGAAGGGGTATAAAATGAAACAACATTCTAGCAAAATCAAGAAACAATAAAAAAACCACAACCTCATGAATTTTAATACCCAGCCTGCTCAACCAGCGCAACAACCTCATCCCCCGAAACCTCAACCTCAACAGGCCCAAAATACTCCTCAAAAACCCCCTTCAAAATCACCTCACTCAACTGCATATGCCTCCCAGGAACAGTCTTAAAATCCAACCTCCCAGCCTCATCCAACCTCCTCAACCCAATCCAATCCTCCTTATAAATCTCCCTCTCCCTCACCCCAACAACACCCCCTGTCTCCCCATCCATCTCCCCAAACCAAGCACTCTCCTTCGGATGCACCATCTGATCCTCCTCAAACATAAACATCCCAAACCGATTCAACTTCCCCAAATTCTCCCGATATGTCTCATTCTTCACCGCCCGCTCATTATTCACATCCGCCAGAAAATTGCTACTTTCCAGATACGCCTCCAGCTCGCTCGGATCCCGGTAGTACTGCGCGGGGACAAACTTGCCCTGCACGAACGCCGACCACCGCCCAGACCGCAGTAATGCTTCCGCCCCGCGACAGATCCAATCGCTCCACGTGCACTCCTGGAACTCGGCGATGCCGTTGTGCTGGCTGCCGAAGGTGACGAGGTTGTGGACTGGGGGTGCGTTGCAGCGCTCGATGTAGCCGCGGAGGAATTGACCGCCTTGGGAGAAGCCCAGGGCGTTGATTGCGGGGGCGGTGCTGAGGATGTGGTCGGCGGCGAGCTGGGCGCAGACGGAGGCGATTTGTTCACTGACGTTGCCGAGGAAGGTTGCTTGGCGGTCGGATTGGGCGGTGTCGCCGAGATGGATTAGGTGGATGTAGGTGCCTGGGTTGGTTTTTTCGGCGAGGGACGCGATGGATTTGAGGCCTTCGCGTTGGAAGTCGTCGCCTAGGCCGTGCCAGATTACTAGGGGGAGGGGGGCGAGTTCGGTGGTTTTGGGACGTGGGAGGGCTGTTGCAAGGAGGGGAAGGGTGAGGAGGGTGCGGAGATGCATTGTTGGTGGCTTGTTGTGTAATTGATGAGCTTTGTGAGTCGAGAGGTGAGGATGAGAGGTTGTGTGCTGGTTGGTATGTATGTGTAGGCAGCTGTTGTTGTTGTTGTCGTCGTCGTCGTCGTACAGCAGGCTGCGGTCACGAGTCATACAACCCGGAGCATGTGATCATGCAGGTAAGCTGGATTGGCGCGGAGTAAACAACCTAAACATCGCAGTCTCCGATGAACTGTAGATCTTTTAAATCTCTATCATTTCTCCCCAGATGCTCTATTCATCTTTGGGACAGTCAAAATCGAGAAGGAGTATTGCTTTCTTCTTATCTATATACAAAGCTCTTTTCTTATCTGAATTTATCTTATCCGCCGGTTCGGATGAGAACCAAAGCTACTACATACAAGATATCACAAGACCATCGGACAATAAAATGCATATATTCACAGAAACTAACTCAATCCACATGCAAACACAAATAAACCTTTTAGTTCAGACAAAGAGAAAAGCACAGCTTGGCTGGGATAACCAGTAGGAAAGTCTATCAGATCGTACGCCATTTTTGACGGAGATAATTGAAATGGCAAAAGAAGGACAATATTTGGACAAAAGGACCCTAGAAGTGTAGTGCAGCATAGAGAAGAAAATGAAGCAATGTAACAGGTATAAGACAAAGTTAGATATGTGCAGCATCAACAGAATGGTAAATGCACGGCTGCCATGCAACCATAAAAAAAGGGAAATAAATTAATGAATGAAAGTGGAAAATGAAGGAAGTATACTAATACAACATCTATAAGTATACCATTAATAAGGAGGACGCCCGATGCCCCCGGTCACACCTCGTCGGCCGGCATGATTGCTTCGGGCCCGTCGTCGGCTGCCCCTCGTCTCCGCATCTGCGGGCGACAAGAACCCATCCAAGAGCTTTTGTACCTCAAGACGAGCGCTGCTAGCATTCTCCGCATAGGTATCGGCGCTATCAGTAGCCGCAGCTGTAAGGCCAGTGCTAGATCGACTTTTATGCCTACTGAGAGACCGATCATGAGATATCATCGGCGTCGGTGACTTCCCATTCGTGACAGATTGCCGACGAGGCCCAGGAGCAGTTGAGGGACGACTAACCGACACGGAACGCTGCGCGCTGTCTGAGAGAGCTCCTTGAATAGATATGGACGGAGGAATTGGAGGTACCGGTGGAATGTCATCAGCATCTACCATGAACGACAAGGCTGAGGCCCTAGGGGTCTCCACACCATCCTCATCAAGAGAGACTCGTCCGCCTCTAGTAGATTTAGGTTTCACCGACGCCCCATCATCGAACTCGGACATCGAATAGCCACTGACCATGCTTTCGCTACTAGAGGAGATGACGCTGCGGTTCGAGCCGTCGAGTCGGCCCCGGAGCGGACTCATCCGCTGTACCTTACCATCCTCGTTGACAGAGAGAACTCGCCTCAGTTCATTGACGTGGACAGGAGACTCTCTACTGGTTCCGAAGAGCTGTGAGCCCGATGAATTAGGCACGCTCGTTCTTCTAGCATCATGCAGACCAGCTGCAGATACCGAAGCACCTTGCGGAGCGGAGGTGTATGAAACAGAAGAAGGAGAGCTAGTACCGTTTTGGTGAACTTGGTTGCGCATCACTAAAGTACCCGCTCTGGATCCGCTCAAGGATTTTGCTTCCGCTTTCTCACTCTCAGCAGCTGCCAGGCAGGCTTCCCTTGACCATGGGGATCGCAGCTGCTCTTTGACGACTGAAGGGAAAATGTTGACTCTTGGTGTACCTGCCGGGGGTGCCAGAACAGGGGCATTGAGAGTTCGCCCGGGAGATCCCACAGATCCCGGCGAGCTTGGGGGGCTATGAGTAAGCGAAGTGATGAAGGAAGCATAAGCTGCTTCAATCTGCTGGATAAGTTCCTCGTCACCCTTGAAAGGAATCAACAAGCTGATGTCCTGAGCGCCGCGGCCATTGGTCTGAACATTGCTGTCTTGGATGACTTTGTCGAGGTTGGCGGGTGGCAAGCGAATATTATCGAGCCAAACGCCGAGCTGTTGCCTCTTTTGAACTTCGCTCTGGATTTCATTGCCGACCTTGGAGGTGTCCAAATCAAACTTTTCAGATAATGCCCATAGATAACCATAGACCAAGCTCCCGATATTCACTAGAGCAGGGTTGGACTGGCCACCCGCAGTAGCTATGTTCTCCTGGAGTCTCAGCACCATGGGAAGCCCGAATCTCACGGCATTCACTCCGAGATGCTTAACCAGGCTCACTAGTAGCATATGAAGCAGCATGACTTCGGAAACACACGTAGGACGCTCAAGCGCAAGGTCGTAGATCGTCAGATGGAGTAAACGAAGGAAATTGGACTGTGCGATTGTGATCACCCTTTCCCTCTGATTGCCACTCATGCTAACGGTCCGCTTTGCGGGCTTCTCGGTGACGTCCGATAAATCATGCTTCGCAGGCTGGCTGGAAGGCCTGCCAGCTCTCTCTTTGATTTTGAGATCGTCTGTAGTTGTTTCCAGCTTCAACCAGGTTAGGAAGGCGTCAACGTATGCATAACGAACATCCCTATCGGGCTCACTCAAAAGCCACTGAGTTCCTTCCCACACATAGAGACCCACCTGATGTCTGGACTCAACGCTTACTGTCGCTCCTAGTCTTTTCGTGTTGGCGACGAGCAAAACACTCTTGATAGCCCTGAGAGCTGTGATTTTTGCGCTGGGTAGAGAGAAAGCTATCGAACCACCTTCGCCAGAAGAAACCGCAGTGTTGGCGCCCCCTAGGGCATCAGACTGGGTTGGGGATGAGGTCACGGCCTGCTCATTGATTGTTGACGGTCTGAAGCGAGTCAAGATCGTCCTGACCATATCCACGACCTGTTCGCCATAGTAAATGTGCGTTGTAAGGTTACCGATACAAGTCTGCAGGAGCAAGAGCACCTCCGATCTTTTCGCCGAGAGCTCTAGAATGTTGCCTGCATGTCCGTTCGGCTTTTCGTCAGAAGCCCCCGGCGTCGTTTGCCCTGTTCTCGAGGGTGATACTAAGAACGACATATGGCGTAGGAGACCCAGCAAGATATCAATAACACTAAGTCCGATCATGTTGACTGGAGATTTCAATAGTCGATCAATTAGATAGATGATGGTGAATGATTCGTCCAAAGACTCTTCTGTCGGCGGGATAGCGAGCAGAAGCTCCATAGCGGCCACCGGAATAATAAAGCGAACCTGAACAGGACACCATCGGGCGATCAATTCAACCAAGGAAGTTGCCCAACTGTCCGTAGAGTCCAGTGCCAAGCCATGACCACTGGCTCGACTTTTGCGCAGAATGAAGTCCAATACGACTTTCGTTGTGACGCGAATCTGACCGCGGCTACTCCCATTGACGACAATCTGTTCCAGACACCGCAGAGCAAGCAGCCTCATATCCAGTTCCGTTTGCCGGTCCACATCAGCAGTATTCTGAGCCGCCAATGCGGCATCTCCCTCCACTGCGTCAACCGTTTCCACAGTGGCGGTGCTAACCCGTCGTCGATGCGCGAGGTCCGGTTCAGGCTTTTCCGACCCCAGGAGCTTGGGTTCGAGGGACCTAAAAAAGTTGTCTTCCGTACTGTAGAGGTTCTCCAGGATGACCGGCAAAATGACCCGTATCGAATCACCACCATCCGCGGCCAAACCAGCTTCAGAGCTGACGACACCCTTAATCGCACGAAGCCCCGCCATTTTCCATCGGATCGTCAGCGGAGGGCTCGAAGCAGCCTTCACTTGTGTCGAAGGGTCGCCGTCCGCAAAGCCCGCATATGTGCGCACAACCTCCCTGTACTGGGTCGCAAAATCCTGTTCGGCGGACAACGCCGCCATATCCTGATGTCGGCAGAAAGTCTCAAAGGTATCAATAGAATCCTCCACCATGGAGATGTCTTGCGAGCGTACGACGGTCTCGAGGACCGTCATGACCGACCGTGCGTAGATCGGCAAGTCGCGGGGAACTTTCTCGATGAGCGCGCTCAGAATCTGGAGTGTAACCTGTACATTCCTAAAGGAAAATTGAAATCAGCTGGTCATCCACCACAGCTTCGACAGACCCCGTATTTCAATCCCATCCATGGCCTCTTTCTTTTTCCTTTCCCATTATGAACTCACCCGATCTTGCGGCGCCACACATCCCGGGCGGTTCTTTTCTCCAGAAAGGCGCCGACCTTGGTCAACTTGCTGCGGCGTGTGCTCACATAGTAGAGCAGGTAAGACAGTTCACTCGAGTTCGGTTTGACCACCTGCACTCCTTTCTGGTACTGTGGGTAACATTTCAAGACGAGGACCTGGTGCTTCGGCCGGCATTTCTGGCGTACACCCTCCATTGGCTAGGATGCCCCGGAAAGGCTATACAGTGTCCGTGTAGGTAGAAGAGTTCACGCGCGATTCCGGAAACTGCCAGGGGTAGTGGCTGGGGGTAATAGAATATAGTGGGTCAGATAAAGAATCTGGAACGGGCATGGAGTCGAGCTGAATCTATGGTTTAGTGTACGCGTCACGACCACGGCGACCGGTTGGAAAAAGAACTCCAGTGTAGGATAGTCAAGTCACCAAGGGGTGGGGTCTTTCCATCGGATATATTAGTAGGCAGGCGCCAGGTTGGATGTCAGGCGGGTCGTCTGTACCAGGAACGAATGGAAAGTGAGGAGTGATGCAGCAGTGGTACAGGCGTTCAAGCTCCCCTCAAGGAAGCACGCCGGAGGTGAATAATAGAGGTGAGGGGAGTATGTGTGTGTATGATAGAGAAAAGGGAGACAGGGAGAGAATGTGTGAATGTGTGAATGAGAATAGAAAGAAAGATGGGAGAGTTTTTGGGTTGTAGCGGACGGAGTTAAGAGAGGAACAAGGTCGGGAAAATCATGTTTCTGGCCCCCGTGAGACAAACACTTGGCGATCCTCACAAGGGGAGATCGAATGCCCGAACTTAGGAAATTATTACAAGCGCAACTTCCTACCTAGGCTTACGGATAATATTTTAGCTTCTATTGCCTTCAATGACTCCCACAAAATTTCAATTCAATATGATAGTTGGCAAGGAGAGAAGGGAGATAGTTGGAATCGTATAATTCCCAGTACAGCCACCCAGCCAACGTCATACCCTGGGATAGACGACGACAAAGTGTACACAACAGTCAATACGCGTATTATGTAGACATAAAATGAATTTAAATGTATGGGAACTCCGATAGACTAGATCTTGGTTTTCAAGTAATGAACCGACTAATAACATCACCATCATTCAAGCCACCTCCGTCAGTCACGAAAGCGCTTGGTCCACTGTCTGCACCCCTGCTCACGGTACCATCACCACCAAGTCGAGAACTTGAAGTTTCCTTCCCCCCGCATTTAGGGAATATACCTAGAATCAAGCTACTTACATTCCAAACTATGCAGCAAAGACTCGGTGAAAACCCAATACAATGTCACCGCGCACCATCCTTGTGCGCTCCAAGAATAGCCGACACGACGAACCATTCCAGGCTCTAAAACCTCGGTCACACATGACGCTCCGGGACGAACGCGAACCAAGAGTAACAGTGCGCATCCAGTAAGGACCCCAACACCGTTAATGCAAATGGCTGAGGAAATCCATACCCCCCGGATGTATGTAGATCCCCTGAAAGCTTTCCCCTCCCCCCCGCGCGCCGCCCGCAACGCTTTCCTTTTTGGGCTGTCCCATCTCAGCGCAGACCTATCGTAGAAGATTGAGTGGAAGCACCCATCGGCGCTTCTGCTATCGCCGAGGACTGGTCTCATGTCTTCAAAGTCTGATTTCCCCCGTCTTCCTGTTTCCCCTGGTCTTCTTCTGTCTTATCTTGTTCCCCCTCCTGCTGCTCGGCAGTTATGCCACCTTCCTCGGTGTTGACGCCGGTGCCCGCCAACCCTTCAATAACCTGTGGGCGGATGATGTCGCGACGGAACGTGTCTTCCTGGAGTAATCGTAGCGCGCGTAGCGTGGCGCCGGGATGGGTCAAGAATTGGGCATATTCGGGAGTCTTCCAGTAGGAGTAGAGGTAGGCGAGATAGGCGGCGAAGGCCTGCGCCTCGGGATCCGAGGTGTCCTTCGTTGCATCGCCTTCATCGTTGGCGTTAGAGATGCCGAGGAGTTGGGGGTACGTGACGGCGAGGTGAGAAAGGTAGTATGGGTTTGCCAACGAGGAGACGAATTCGAGCTCGAGGGTAAAGCGTGGGTTGGTGAGGGTTGGCGGTGGGGGTTGTTGGGGTTGTTGGTCGGAGGGTGGTGGTTGTGGTTGTGGCTGTGGCTGGTCCATGCTAGGGAGATTGGCTCCGAGAGCTTAGTGGAGGATTATTGTAGAGGTTAGAGATAAGAGCTGTAGGTGGTAGGTAGATTGGTCTCGTGTATAGATAGGTATCGTAGACGCAGAGGTTGAATAGGTAAAAGGAAAAGTACGGGTGGTAAAAGTACGGTAATGGAGTCTTAGAGTCTTGGAGAGCCTGACATAGGTTAATTTCTGGTATAGTGAGACTAAACTGCGAAGGGAAAGGCGGCGGATATCAGATAACAAAAGTCCAAACAATATCAACTCAATCTGGTTTCATCTTGATTTGGCTTCATCTATTCAACGCTGACCCACTAGCTTTTCTCTCCACTAGTTAGATCTGACTCAATACACCAGGCAGAATAGCGATACCAGTGCTTTTATTAAATTTGTATGAAGATAAAGTTGCTGTTTGTAAGTCGCCCATCAATGGATCCCTGTCCGAGGTTACAGTGTCAGGTCAAACAGACGCACAACATGTCTACGACATTGCGGAGGGGAGACTACCCACCGGCCCTATCAATAGAAATACTCCATCGAGTCTAGTCGCCCGTATATATCCTCTACTTCAGTCGAAAAGAATAATAAACCACGCGTGACTGTGTAGAAACATGCATTGCTGCATAAAAACAAGGGACCATAGATTACTATAGTAGAGAAGCGCTACAGATAAAGGCAGCCACAGGCCAAGCATAGCCACCTCATACGGCAGAAGAAAGAAAACTACTGCCTAATGAGCAGAATCAGCCCATCGATAACTAAGTCACTACCTATTTCTAGAATAGGTGGTTCTTGGTAATGCAGCCCTAAGGACGCCCATCGAGGAACACACTGCATATTAAAACCCATTATCGCTGCCTGAGTCATGCCTCCTCTGTTCCTAGGCATCTATCAGACAGTGAAGGAGCCAATGCTGTTCTTCTTTCACTCCATCGTTGTCCTGAAGGTCTCTCCAAGAGGGGTTCGTCGCCCCCGCTTCCCACCCATTGGGTCTCGAACTAGGAACCAGGGAAATGACACCGTCCAAGCCCTTACCCGAACATAATCAAAAGAGAGGCATACCATAAACCATTATTTCCCCCCGAGACCACCACGTGCGTGACTTAAATCTTGGCATGGAGCACTATGCCAAGACGCTCTTGGCTTGGCAGGGGACAAAGGCCAGCATCCAAGCTCCCCATTGCACGCCGAGCTTCTGCACGTGTAGAAGATCATTGATTCCGATTTGTCTACGGGATCCTGGTTGACGGTTCCCTAGTAGCATTCGCCAAGCAAGTTGGACAGGGATCTCTACGAACTTCGAATCAGATAATCGCTACGCATCATTCCACCCAGTCAGAGATGCATGTCCCCTACACAGTAGATTGGATAGACGTGTGAGCGTGGTATCTTGCCATCTCATCTGCTTGGCATTCCACATCTTAAAAGGCGCGCTTTTCTCCCGCATGGGAATTGATCTTCCCTTCTCTCGCTGCAGGTCTCGACTTCCCCCCTTGTGCCTTGAACCTTGTACCTGGTCCATTCACAATGAGGCCCCTTTCGTTTGCACGTGCGGCACTGTTTGTCTCGTGCGCAGCTGCTCAGACTTATCAACGTTTGGGTGGTTGCCCAAGCCTGGGTTGTGTCTTTCCTCCTGATCAGTATGTATATTGTCATGCTAGACTTTCGTTGGTGTTACTGGGGATGATAGAGCAGCGAAGCTAATCGATGTATCCGTATCAGGGCAGATCTGCTTCCCGGACAGTACTTCGATATCCGTCTCGAGGTTCACTCGCCTGTCAACGGCTCTGAAGCTCGCAAAGGTCAGCCTGATGCCGACTTCAAGTTCACGATCGCCAAAAAGGGCGAGGATGCCGTCGCTGCGGCAGAGTACTTCGAGATAGATGAACCAGAGCTTGAGAGATGGAACTTCACTTGGTATGAAGGTATACTCAAGAACTCCCCGCCCAGGAAGATCCCCGTGACATCGGCTAAGCATGTGTAGACTTGTTCGCCAAAGATGCACACACGCCCTCTCTCGTCAACGTGACCGCCAAGGCTTACAGAAGAGTTGCTCTCTATGAACCCGGTGAATACGAGGCGACATTGACCTACTATGGCCAGGAGAAGACCGTTGCCAATTGGCTGGTGCGCGACCTCCCAGAGAAGCGACGGGCTAAGAATGTCGTTCTCTTCGTGGGAGACGGCATGACGACCAACATGATCACCGCGGCTCGTCTCATCGCTCACCGCAGTATCAATGGCAAGTACTTGACCAAGTTGCAGTTGGACAAGTTCCCTGTCCTGGGCCACCAGATGACCCACTCCATGGACTCCTTCATCACAGACTCCGCCAACTCCGCCACTGCCCTCTACTCCGGACAAAAGACCACGGTGAATGCCCTGAATGTCTACGTGGACTCGTCGAAGGACCCCTTCGATGACCCTAAGTTTGAGACTATCTCCGAGATCTTCCGTCGCCGGTATCCCGACGGCGGCGTTGGTATTGTCTCGACTGCTTTCCTGGCTGATGCCACCCCGGCTGCTTTGGCTGCTCATACCCGGGACCGTGGCCAATACGACCATGTCATTGGCGCATACTTGGAAGGGTTGACTGATTACGAGTGGACCGAGTGGGATGGCCCTGATGTCCTCTTCGGCGCTGGCGCAGAGAATTTCGCTACTAGCAAAGACGCGCCTCGGGATTACTATAAGCTTTTTGCCGAGAAGGAATACAGCGTGAGTTGGAACAAGACCGCTCTGGAGGCTGCTCCGAACAACACCAAGGCCCTGGGTGTCTTCTCCCAATCCAACTTGGCTACCTGGCTCGACCGCAACGTGTATACGGAGAACCTCCACAACAAGAGCAACCATCCGGATGGCACAAAGCGGGACGCGGAGGACCTTCCCGGACTGAAGGACATGACGCTCAAGGCAATCGACGTGCTGAACGCCCGGCACGCAGACGACGGCTGGTTCCTCATGTCTGAGGCTGCCAGCATCGACAAGCAAATGCACACCCTGGACTACGATCGGTCCCTGGGTGAGCTACTGGAGCTCGACGACACCGTGCGCGCCACAATCGAGAAGCTCAAAGCTCTCGGACAGCTGGAGGACACCCTGATCATCGTGACCGCGGATCACGGCCACGGATTCGACGTCACGGGCTCGGTCGATACTGAATACCTGAACAAGCAGGAAGACGACCGCGACAAGCGTCGGGCCATCGGCACCTACCAAAACTCGGGTCTTTCGCAGTACACCGTGCGCGGACCGAACGCCTTGCGGTACTCGGAGGGAGTCCACTTCCCGGCCCGCTGGGATCCGCGTTACACCTTGCACGCCGGCGTGGTGGCCTTCCCCGACCACCAGGAGAACTATGAAGTGCACAAGGACGGACCCCGGAAGCCCGCGGTTAAGCGCGACGGAATGGACGGCTACTGGGCCAGCTACAAGGATGCGGTCAGCGGCATCCTGATCAACGGCACCCTCCCCGTCGATGCGGACCAGGGTGTGCACTCGTTGACGGATGTGCCGGTGTTCGCCCAGGGCCCTTGCCAGGAATTGTTTGGTGGCGTATACAATTCCGTGGACATTTTCTTCAACATGGCGGAGTGTCTCGGTCTGGCCGACCATGGAAATGAATAAGCACTAGACCGTTCAATTTTCTTTCTTTCTAGCTAGTTTGATGGGTTCGAAAATTATCAAGCCATGTACAGTAAATAACTATAATGCGAAGCAATTATGATGAACTTCATTCTCACCGGATCTTGATTTGCTTGGAATGTTTGTTGACGCAGTTGTCTTGGCTATTATCCTCCCCGACGTCATCTTCAACACGACCCCCCTGGCTATGGTGACTGTAGAGACGAGAACGAAAAACAAGTTGCGGATTCCGTCATCAAGCATGGATTCCGACATTCCAGCGATAAGTACCCTGTGCTGTAAGTAAGCACCTATCTATCAGTCGACCATGGCGATCCGATGTAAGGGACCGGTGGATAATTGCCAAGAAAAAGGATAACGTAGGACACTGACTAACAGCGTCGATCAAAGCCAAAATGGTAGTCGATCGATTGCACTGTTTCTGGTTCTGTTGCTCTGTGTATCCTGACCAGATACTACTGACCATGGAGAGGAACATCAAGTAGAACAGAATAGAATTGTTGTTTGATTTTCTTATCTTGTTCTTTGTGGAATGTTGGAATGAAGTGTGGCGATGATCGTGATGATGGTGGCGTCTATTCTAAAAATAGAACAAATAAGATCCAGGTCCCGTGCTCCCCCGTATTGAGGAACGTGATATCGGTTAGTACAGAGCCAACAGAGGTACATGCGAATGAATTCACTATGCATGTTGAGCAGCAAAAATGGGGTTTAAACAAGAAATACAGGGTGGTTCAATAGGAGATTTTCGATATTGTTTTTCAATTGTTACCCTGCATGTCTACCTAGCTATTAGGTGGTACTGGATATTATCTGGTGATTTCTGGGGTAACCAACAGCAAGTTATATCCGCATCATAATCCCGGTAATAATGGAACGGAATCAGGGGGTTGGGTTGGGGTTAACTAGGCTAATCGTACTAATACCTTGGGTAGGCACTAGGTACAACAAATACCAGGGCCACCACTGAATGTGGGGAGCATTCACTCAATCAGCGGGCAGTAATGCTGGTCAACGGTTGGTAATTACTCGGATTACTAACTAGTGAGCCCGAGGTCCCCCTACAGTAGTAAGTACGGTAAGCTATTCATGCATGGTCCATGGCCCTAGTGACTATTTACTCTACTTTATATCCACAATCATTGTTCATATGACTTTTCTAGGATATAAGATTATGCGGACGATGGGAGATATTACTCATGTTACGGCGTACTAGGTAGGTAGTATAGTAAGGTATCGATTGGAATACCTCCAATCCAGTAGTTGGGGGTGGTGGATGCTGTCGATCGGCTGGAGTGTGTTTAGCTCATAATGAAGGATGGGTGGATGAATGGAATTGAATTGAATTAAGTTGATTATCTTATTGTTTGTATTGTCTCCTATTGTAGTCAAGTTATACCTTATCCTCGCTTGTATTCTCTAGAGATGAAACCGTCTTTAAAGAAGACAAATGGAGTCCCATAATATAAATATAAAATACCAAAATCAAAAACCAAAAAAAAATAGTAAGAGTAAAATCCAATGAAATAAAAAGAAGAAATTATCCAATGGTTTGTAGGTAGAAGAACTAGATAATCCACCTCGTTCTTTTCCCTCCTCCCCCTTTTTCCCATTTGATTAATTCCTTCCGACGATCCCTTCAGTGTTCAAGGGGTAAGGTTGTTCGCTGCCCGTCAATCAGTGAATTCACTTCCAATTAATTCACTGGAACTTTACACTCTCCCAACGCCAATAACACTCTCACTTACTCACTCCTTCCACATTTCTTCTTTCACACCCCCCTTCCCCTCCTCCATTCTCCTCTTTCTCACCATCTTCCTCACTCCCTTCCTGGTTCCTTTCTCTTGTTCTTCTCCCAACCTTCTTTTTTCAACCCCTTGATCAAACGTGCGAGAGAATTAAGGAAAAAGAAGAGAGAACAAGAAAAAAAGACCACCAATTGAAACTAAAATAGCCTAGACTCATTCAAACGGTCTAGAAATTACGGAATCTCTCCATCACTTTGCATCCTCAAAATCTCCTGCAATAAACCCCCCTCCAATCGACAGCGACCCCCTGACCGACTTCCGAAGCATCGCTGTTTCACAACTTCACTCTGTTGGATTTGATTTGGTTCTATCGTGTTTGCTAGTCCGCGCGCTTGTCATCGATCTACCATTATTAGAGCTCCTTTATTTCCCGCGAACGTGTTTTATGTCCCCCTTGGTATCCCCAATCATTGACTGTCACTCGCCCATCCTCGTGGACGCATTGCGTGTTCCGTCAACATGAATGCCTCTCAGCAACCACCAACACTGTCCTATGCCTATCCACCCGGTATGGCGCTGGGCCCGCAAGGTTCGTCATCGTGCTGCTTCCTTTGTCTCTACCAGACGTTTCACATTTCCTAGCGGGGCCTCATCTCCCCTTATCTGTCATGCTTCATTCCCTTCTTCATTTTAGGCACTGTCCAGATGCTAGGATGCTCTAGAACTAACGCTTGGTTTTCTACTTCTTGTGCAGTCTCCCCGGTTCGTCAGCCGTCACCACAGATCCCCATGAATCTGGGCTCAAACAATCCCTTCAGAAACCGTGCCCTCTCACCATCGAACTCCATCGCCTCTGGTGGTCGCCCGGAACGACCGACCTCTACTAATCCTTTTCTTGACGATTTTGACGCTTTGTCGCCGCAGTCCGCCCCGACCGGCACCATGACGTCCCCCATCGATCGCCACGACATCACCAACAATACCCGCAATCTCTTTGTATGTCTGACTTTTCTTCGATTGATTACAGGCAGTCGGACCTGGTCTAACGTATCCGCTCATAGGAAAATCTTTCGCTCAACTCCAAACCTGCCCAACCGACGGGATACCGACCGGCTCCGCCTCGCCCCGATCGGCCCGCACAGAATGGTGCGTCGAGCAGTCATCGTCCTACCACGAGCAGGGAACGCCCGGAGCGCCGGGGAAAGGATCCATTAGACATCTTCGCGGACCCGCCGCCCAGTGCGACCCAGCCGAGGCCCCGGGAGCGAGACCGTCGGGTCCGTCGGAATTCGGAGTCATCCATCATGGAACGTCCTAAGCTACTCGACCCGGAGGACGAGCGGCGCCGACGGGAGAGACGGCGGCGGGAACGGGAGGCTCGTCATAAGGATGGCAAGCCTCGTTCCTCGAAGAAAGCCAACTACCATATGGACATCATCGATAAGCTCGATGTGACGAGCATCTACGGTACAGGAAGTCAGTGATCCCCCTCCCCACACTAACATCCCATCCCCAGTTAGCGCTTCCTACTAACTCTGATACAGTGTTCCACCACGATGGACCGTTCGATGCGTGCAATCCAAACCGTAACCGCAAGGGCCTACGCACAGCTCCCATGCAAGCGTTCCCCGCTGATTCTACCAACATGGCCTTGGGAGGCGCCGGACCTGTCAATCAGAACATCAATTTGGATCAATTCCATGGGAGACAGGAAGAGGGCTATAACGATTTTAGCACTAGTGTGGCCAAAACCGAAGGTGTGAGCTTCGACCCCACCTCGCGTATCGAGCCAGTTCACGGGTCGGAGAGCATGGGACTGGGGACCAGCACCTTCTTGGACGGGGCTCCCGCCAGCCGGGCAGCCATGCAACGCCGTGAGAGTGAGAATGATGTAGGAAAGGGGGCCGGTGGTCTGCAACGAAAGAAGAGTCTGGCGCAACGGCTTCGCGGGATGAACAGTCGCCCGTCTAACGGCCGTGTGGTATCTCCAGAGGCGTCGTATATGGCACCCGCGGGCTCTGGCCATATTGGAACCATCAAAGCCAACGAAAAGAATCCATTTTTCCAAGATTATGATGATGCGTGGGACAAGAAAGGTGCTCGGATCGCCGAGGAATCACAGGGACTGGGACGAGCTCGCTCTTCTAGCAGTCCAAAGCAAGGTTCTGGCCTGGAACGGAGACATACCGATGACCGACCATACGGGCTCGACGAGGGTCGGAATGCCAATGGCAGTGGTGGCTTTATCAACCGGATGAAATCCTTGCGGAAGCCCCGCCCAGAGAGACGAGTCAGTGACGACTGAAGAGCTTGAGATGCCCCTTTCTTTATTACCCATCTTTATTCGGTATTTCCTTTCACTAGGGTTCTAGGACTGGTAGTTGGGACGATACGGATGGAAGAACAACTCTGGAAAGTATCTTTCGACAATCCACCGGGGCAATTTCCGAAGGCAAGAAAGCAACATGAGGCAGGAATTGGTGCCTCCAATAGCTTTTTTCTCGGCTGACATCAGAAGATCATGGCTACAATGGTGCCTTGTAAGTCTGGTGGGGAACTGCATTCCAGCGTGGGAGAGTGGTAGAGAGCAGATAGATGGCCTGGGGCTGTCTACGATGGCTTCCTTTTCTTTTACTTCGCAGCGCAGGATGAAAAAGGATGGCGTTGGTTGATGGTTAATTCTGGGGCTGGGAATGGATGGTCTGGTTTGCTGTTTGTATTCACTTGTTGTTTTTTGCCATTCAGTAGTTGTCTTCAGTAACATGCTGTATGTCTTAACGGATACTTGGACTCATCATCAATCCACAGAAAACAAAACAATATAAAAGATCCAGGACTCCGCTTGACCACAATGTAAGATATCTCAAGAAAGGAAAGAAAAAACCATCTAAGCTGTCATCCAACCGCCCCATCACAGAGCCTTGAACAAACCTCATATGCATGACCGAATAAAATCAATATCCCATAATCCACAAATTAATGTATCCTCCACTCTATCAATATTAAAATAAACCTTCCCTTCCACATCCATCAAAAACCCTAAGCCCTAGGCACAGCCCGAGCAAGATACGGGTTCGGCGCAGCGACACCGGCCCTCCGTCTCGACTGAGGCTTCGGTCTAGACAATGTGTACCTATTCGCCATCATTAATATTTCGCATCGAAAAGATAAAGGGTGTTGAAAGGACATGGAACATACTTGGCAAAAGCGCGAGAGAGAGCCTTCTTGCAGGAGACCTTTTGGCTTCCGATGAAAGACTCAACGGTTACTGCGATGGCGCGGTCGATGTCCTGGCTGGAGCAGTACTCTGATAGACGCATTTTGCAGAAGGCTTCTGCGATACGCATGATGGCTTCTAAGTGACGGACCTGTTAAAGGTTAGTATTGATGTGAGTTTGTTTGGGATGAGAGGATATTGGGGAAGAAAGCTTACGGTAATGGGGTAAGCGCCGGTAGCGAGGGATTCACGTCTCATGTCGGCAAATAGACGGGCGACCTTGTCTTGGTCGATTTGATAGAGCTTCGGGTGGCAGCGTTCACGGGCGTAGAGGATGTATTTGCGGAGGAGTTCCTGGGGGATTTCGCCTTCTTTTTCTTCTTCTTGTTTGCGCTTTGCGGCTTCGCGTTTGGCGAGGTCTTCCGGGGTGACTTGGAGGCGATTGCCGCGTTCATCGAGGCGGTAACCTTCTTGGTCGATGGGGTTGCCGTCGGTATCGATTAGGTTGCCGTGCTCGTCGCGGAGGGGACGGGGAGGGTTTGCGCGGTGGTGGGATTCTACGACGAAGTTGGCGAGGCGTTCGTCTTCGGTTGGGTCGACGAGGTCGCGGACGACGCAGAGGAGGTCGAAACGAGAGAGGATGGGTTCCGTGAGTTCGACGTTGGCGTTGAAGGGGGCTGTGCTGTTGTAGCGGCCGCCGATGGGGTTGGCTGCTGCTACTACGGCGCAGCGGGCTTGCAAGGTGGTGACGATACCGGCTTTGGAGATGGAGATGGTTTGCTGTTCCATGGCTTCGTGGATAGAGGTTCGGTCTTGGTCGTTCATCTTGTCGAACTCGTCGATTAGACAGGTGCCGCGGTCCGCGAGCACGAGGGCACCTCCTTCCAGTGTCCATTCGCTGGTCAGTGGGTCGCGGCGAACGCTGGCTGTTAAACCGACGGCACTGGCACCTTGACCGGTTGCGAAGACGGCGCGGTGGGCGGTTTTCTCGACGTACTTAAGGACTTGGGATTTGGCGGTACCGGGGTCACCGAGGAGCAGGACGTTGATGTCACCACGGATGTTCATCTTGCCTTGGGCTTGTTTACTGACACCGCCGAAGAGGGAGAGGGCGACGGCCGTCTTGACGTCGTGATGACCGTAGATGCTGGGGGCAATAGAGCGGACGATCTTGTCCACAATGTCCGGGTCGCGTGAGAGAGCGCGGATTTCACGCTCGTCTTCTTCGGTCAAGAGGAAACCAGCCAGCTGGTCGTGCGATTTGATGACATGATTTGCTTCAATGATCGTGGCGAACACGGGGAATCCGTTTTTGTTGTTGAGGTGGGCATCATAGCTGTTGCGGTAGATACCGGTCACTTCAACCTCGTCACCAGGTTTGGCCGAATCGATCAGATCCGCGAGCAGGACGACTTCGCGCTGGCGGGGCAGTCGTCCCGCAGGAACGGATCCAGGCGACTCTTGCAGGGTCAGTCTCTGGTAATTGCGGTACACAGTCTTCTCCGAGTTAACGGTGAACGGGCCCCTGGACTGGCAGTTCTGGCAGTAGGAGATCTTCACTTCCTCGCTAGCTTCCTGCTGGAACGGGCCAAGCGTGATGTTACACTTGCCACAGATGAACATGATATATTTCAATTGCGGGAACACACCGCTACGGCGGGTGACGACTCCGGTGACGCGCACCAGAGAGTTGAGGTGAGACTGGCGCAATTGCCGGAGAGTGTAGACGGTTGGGAGGTCGATGATGCGGACGTGAATCTCGTTGTGGATATCATGGTATTGTGGGTAGTGAAACAAGGTGACATCAAGGGCGACCTGGTCGAAAACTTTCAGCATCTCGGTGGGCTCGTTGGCCAAGAAGTATGCCAACGTGGCTTTCGCGGAGGCTAAGTGTTCGTAAGATACTTCTAGAGAGGCCGAGTTGACCTCACCCAGAGTCTTGATCTTGTTTCCGTACACCGACGCACCAGATGGGTCAGTGAACTCTGTCAGGAAGGCCTTGAACTCTCGGTAGACGGAGCGCAGGACCTGAGGTTGCAACACCCAGTCAGTGATATTGACGGCCTTGACATCTCCCAACTCTTCCAGGGAGAGCTCTTCCATGCCATCCTCGCCCATCTCAACATCCTCACGGTCCTCGTCGTAGTGGTGTCTCCGCCTACGAGGTTGGCGGGTAAGGTCGATATCACCGTCGTCATCATCTTGCAGGAAAGCCGCAGGCATGCGGCGGCGCCGTGTGAGCTCCCGATCTCTTCTGTTCAAACGAGATTCCAGTTGGCGACGTGTGCCTAGATCTAGCTCTTCTTGCTCTTCATCATCGATGTCGTCTCCTGTATATTGATCGGCTGCCCGGTTGTGATAATCTCTTTCGAAGTTGTCGCCGAACAGGTCAATGCCTTCCCCATCTTCTGCCATTTCTTCAAGGTCGTCAATATCTCCTAGAAGCTCTGCTTCTTCATCGCGGTCGTTGTCATCATCATCATCAAAGGGGAGCATAGGAGGGGAAGAAGGGGGGGCTACAAGGTCAGTCAGGACACTGATCAGATTCTTCTCCTCATGCTTGACTTACGACTGGAGGGGGGGGCGATTGAAGAAGTCTCATCGTCGGGCTCTCTGTCTCTTTTACGGCGGTTTAAATTCCCTAACCCGCGATTTGCGGCGAAATTACTGGGGCGAAGTGGTGAACTGTTCATATCTTAGCCTTGGTCGAAAAGCTGAGCAACAGGGAGGAAATTGGGCAAAAAAATTTGCTAGTGACAATTTCCAAAGCATGCATGATAGGGAGTGACACATACCTCATTCTGTGTGTATGTTGCTATCAGGGATGGCAACTTTGAAGAATGATAAATTGAACCAAACCCGCCAATGTTGATGTGAGGGTCTTTTCTTGCGGTTTGGTGCGAGGAGGAGCAAAGGGAGAGAATCCATCCATCAATCAATTTTCCTTGGCGGTGATGCGCGACGACGCGTCCAACCGCGACTTTACGCGTCGTTTTCAATTAAACCCGTATTCGGTAAGTGGCTGACTTGGTGCCTGATTGCTATCTGCCCCGGATTTGGCCTCTTCTTGAGTAATTGAGCTTTATGCATTATTCCATTTTGGGGAGTCCCAATTACCTCAGTGGGCCTGGCGACTCCATTTTCTTCGACTCTTGTTGTTGAGTTGAATATTTCGGATATAGCAGCCGTACAGCGAAGCGCGAATATGCCCCGTGGTCGTAGCCTAAATCACTCGGTATTACCACAGATTTTGGCTCGAATTGGGTCATTCAAGTCACAGAGAATAAAAACAATAACGCCTTTGGATTTAATCATATCCAGAAAGAATGCAAAACATTTGGTCGAGGTCTAACCCATAACTGCAAACAAAGCAAACACTTAAAGTGCCCTCGCGGCGCGCGTAGTCTGAGCGCCGACCAAAAGTGAACTGAGCGCAACGCAACCTGTTAATTGCCACCATATGTACTTTTATCTACGTTGGCGACCTGTATAAATACAATGGAAAATCCTGAGACCGCACCATCTACCGCCGGCCAGGTAAAGAACGGACACAATGCAGGGAACCGGCGCGAGAGCTTTAGTTCTCAGAACTCACAGACTGCGAAAGAGTAAGTATTTACTACATCCCATGGCGAAGGGCATACCTTTTTTGATCGCCAGCTGAAATGACATGTATCTAATGGGGCCTCCAGATTCATTGAAAGTCAGATGCAGCTCGAAGCCGACGCGCGCGAAATCCTGCCTTTTGTGAGCCTACTCCGCCCCCTCAATAGTAGACCGCGATATACAGAAACTGACCGACCGTCTAGTCATTTAACTCCTGCACACAAGATTTAGGACCTCTGCGGCAGACATTATACGCCTGCCTTACCTGCAACCCTCCTCCAAAGACCCCCGACGCACCGTATACCGCGGCCGGCGTTTGTTATTCCTGCTCAATCGCCTGTCACGGGGAACACATCCTCGTTGAACTATTCAATAAAAGAAACTTCGTCTGCGACTGCGGAACAACTCGAGTCCCTTCATCTGCGCCATGTACGCTGCGCAATGATCCCAAGACCGGCACTAAGGGCGTACATTCTCAAGACCCGCATCCGGGGAACAAGTACAACCAGAATTTCCAGAATAAGTTCTGCGGCTGTGCGGAGGACTATGATGCGGAGCAGGAGAAGGGGACTATGTTTCAGTGTTTGGGTCTGGGGACTGCAGAAACGGGCGGTTGTGGAGAGGATTGGTGGCATCCGGAGTGTTTGATCGGGTTGCCCCGGGATTGGTATAAGGGTGTCAAGAAGGGAGCTGATGAGAATGGTCAAACTGAGGAGGAGGAGGAGGAGGAGGAGGAGACGCCGCTTCCTCCTGGTTTTCCTGGAGAGGACGACTTTCAGACATTCCTTTGTTACAAGTGCGTTGACTCGAATCCTTGGTTGCGACGGTATGCGGGGACTGCGGGTTTCCTGCCTCCTGTGCACAAGGAGGGTGGATTGCCCAAGACGACAGAAACTGCCGCGGAGACTACGGCTACGGATGCCGAACAGCCTTCTACCAACCCTAAGAAACGGAAGATGGAAGACGAGGAAGAAACTGAGCCCGATACAAAGCGGACCAAAGAGGACACCGGGAACACCTCTTCAGGGGCAAGGCCAGATCCGGACCAAAAACCTAAAGAGGAACCCCAAGAGGAATCTACAAAGCCTTCTGCACCAAAGAACAAACACGATATTCTCCCCAACACGGCTCCTTCAGGAACGTTCTCACTATTCATGAAAGAAGACTTCCGCGACCACTTCTGCCGCTGTCGCGACTGTTACCCGAATCTCTCTCCCCACGTCCAGCTCCGCGAAGAAGAAGAAACCTACGAGCCCCCGATGTCCGAGGACGGTGAAGCAAATGGCGGCGGCAGCACCGGCACAGGTAGTCTCCTTGACCGCGGTGAAGCCGCATTGAGCAATATCGACCGTGTCCGAGCCATCGAAGGCGCAATGGTATACAATCACCTGCGCGACAAGGTCAAGGAGTTTCTGAGACCATTCGCGGAGACCGGCAAGGCTGTTGGTGCGGAGGATATCAAAGCTTACTTTGAGAAACTTCGTGGTGATGAACAACCCATTAGGGACGCGGCTAGTCAGACGTCTGCGGTTTCTGGTAAAGATGATGATCATGATAATGATGAGGGAGATGGGCGGAAGGAGCAAAGTGGTACGTATAGTATTCCTTGATGTGATTTCAGAAGAGGATGTGTTATTAACCATAGGACAGGTTACTGAGTGGCGTTTCAATTCTCTTTTTCATGTTGGTCTGACATCTAGCAATGAGTTTTGGGTGGTTAGGGAACATATTGGCGCGTACGGATCTGGGGCACGACTGTGGGAATGGATCTTGATTGTGTACTACATTACATTTTCCCCCTAAATCTTCGGCATATCCTGTCATAGTTAAGACGCTGGGGCGGTTAATACTACTTTGAAAAGACAATAAAAGCTTTATATTTACCTTCATGATTACTCTAAAATATGCTAGGCTCATCGCGTATCATCCTAAGAACAAACCAACCCAAGAACGCCAATATATGCCACAGAATGCGATGTAGACAGTCCCAAAAGCTCGCAAGCACTCTCGCTGTAATCCTCTAAACATGCTCCTAGGAAACCCACAGCCGTGGTTTTATTCTTTGAGCCGTTTCGAGGCGCGTCCCAGCAAACTATCGTCTGGTAACCCACTCCGCTTGGTACCAGGCAAGCTTCCAGACCGAATATCATTATCGTCTTGAGTAACACGTCGGTGGGGGTATTTTCCTTCCAAGCCCTCAAAGCAGTTGGCGGAGATAGGGCCACCATTCTTAAAGTATGGATGCTCCAGTGCCTCCTGGGCGGTTATCCTCTTGGTAGGGTCGTACTCGAGCAATCTCGACAACAGATCAAACCCATCAGCACCGGGCGTCCCGGTGCTGGATGAGGCGGAATACCCGCCATTCTTCAAGCAGCTCTGATACCAGTTTTCTAAATTCGAGGACCGAGGGAAATGGCCTGGTGCACGTGACACGGCCAACGATTGGAGCTGGGAGTATTCGGGCATTGACACGATACCCGGCCAAAGATCTTTGGTGGGGAGACCCATCACTTCGATGATTTTCATCATTTGGTTGCGTTGAAATGGCACTGTCTTTTTGCTGTCCATCTTCGCTTCCTCACCTTTGAAGATGGGGCGCAGGGAGAGCAGTTCCGCAAAGATGCATCCAACGGCCCAAAGATCGACGGATGGAGTGTAATGGCGACTGCCCATCAGTAATTCCGGAGCACGATACCAGATGGTGACGACCACTTTATCGCCCGAGAAGAGAGAATTGAGGGGCTTGTAAAAGAGACGAGCTAAACCCAGATCCCCGACACGAATGGCGCCTCTTGACGTTACTAGGATATTCGCTGGCTTCAGGTCTCGATGCAGGACCCAGTTCGTATGGAGGTAAAGCAATCCGTTAAGAAGCTGAAACAGGATCGACCTGACCATTGAAGCCGGGATGGCATGTCTATGGGGTTGCGTGTGATGATGGATAATCTGAAGTAGATCATGTTCTGTATATTCGAAGACCATGAAAATGCACTTATCCTCAAGAATGATCTCTTCGAGCTGCACTACGTTGGCATGATCCAGTTCGGAACACAGGGCCATCTCCCGGATAGCTGACTGTGAGAGGCCGGTGTACTGAATGATCTCTCCCTCTTTATCCGGCTTGAACCTGCGACTGGTCAGCGACCGGAGACTAATGCAATGGCGGATTGATCCTGCCAACTTTTTGATCGCGAATTCACCCTTCTGGCCATTTTTGCCAATAGCTTTGTAGACGCGTCCGTAAGTGCCACTGCTGATGAATCCCACGATGTGATATTTGTCGCGTACTCGGACTTTACTGGTATACCCAGTGCCGGACTTCCTCGAATCTATGTGCTCTTAGAAGAAGACAGCGTTAGCGTCCAGCTATTGCTCCATACATAGACGACAAAGGCTAACAGCTCGAATACTAGATCACAGTGCCGACGACAATTTGCCCAGAAAACAAAGAGTAGAGGAATGGAGGGACGGGATTTGGAGATCTTTCAAACCAATTCCAAATCAGGGAAAGCCATTAATTACCGCGTGGATAAAACCCGCCGATAGAGTTGAAAAACGGGAAATTCCTTCCAAACATGATGAAAGAAGAAATTAAAAAGGGGGGATAAAGAAGAGACCTTGGGGAAAGCTGAAACTCTTCTTTGTGAAAGTCTTCTTGTAACAATATAGGCTCAAATGATCAAAGCGGGTTGTAAACAGGAATATTTTTTTAGTCAATCGGGGCACATCGTGACGGGGCAACCCTAAAAGAGAGAGACAAATCGATCGAACAAAAAAGAGAAAAGAAAAGGGTCTCTAAATTGAAGAATGAGGATTATAATAGAAGATAATAATAACTGGCATTACCATCGACAGCGGCCTGCAGACTCTTTTTTAGAGAGAGACTTTGGCTGACGGTGGCCGCAGTGGGCCTGGACGAAGCAGCAGTAGTTAAGGGGCCGGAAGATGAGGACGGGTTTGTCAGACTCATATGGAGAGACTCAAAAGGATTGGAAAGAGGCGAATGTGGAGATGGCCGGAATGTTAGCTTCAATAGATCAGGAGACCCATGGAACCCAGTCAGTCGGTGGTGTGGTGCGAACAGTGCACAGATAGAGAAAGAACGAGAGAGGAAGTACTGGGGGTCAGCTCCACTAAACAATAAGACTTGCAGGATGTACTCCGTATTGAAGGCGATATGGAAATGGCTGAGAAGCCAAATCAAATCAGATGAGTTTGGAGGGATGAGGAGTAATTGAAGATCGCTGATCATTATTCATCTGATTGCTGGCATTTTGTTTGCATTGAGTGGCCCTAGTGGGTTAGTCAGCACCCATACCTGGCCAAGCTGGCCTTGGCTTGTTGGTCACTTTAGGTAATTTTTTAGGAATCATTAGTTATTTATCTATGTATACTCCTACTGTACTCTGTACCCTGTACCTATGTATATTTCTTAACATTCGAACGCACATCACTGTTCACTATTGCATTGCAGGCTATAGAAAAAAATGTAGTTAGGGAGGAAAAAGTAAAGAGTCTTTGATATTTGAAAGATATAAATAGAGAGAAAAATCCAATAAAGAATAAATAGGCCCTCGAAGAGACTACAATGAATAGATTGAGGCAGAGACTACAGCTACTTCTCTAGGAGTACTCAATCACTTACTGGATCCGAGGATTGATAATAACTTAGGAACCTTCCCCTCCTGAGTCCTGAGCTAAGCAGCTTTAAAGAAGTTAGTTAACTACGTAGTTAACCAACCACTAAGTTTACCGTGGTCTCCACGGCCCGCGACGGACTTTCCGTTATCCCGCGATATCTATGGTTCTGCAACGTCATTCCCGCGATAATGGGACAGTACGATAAAGGAGACAAGATATATCAACACATCAACATCAACTTCCATAATCACCCTCTAATCTCTAATACCTGCGACCCAATGTTGAAAGCCCATAGGAAGTAGAACAAGAATTTTGCAGTACACGTATTATGGCCCTCGGTGGATCGACCGGGTCGAAGGTCACCCCGTACCTGATCTACCTCGTGTTTATCACGACGCTGGGTGCGCTCCAATTTGGATATCATCTGGTATTTCATCTAATGCCTGCGAGCATGGGGCTCGTTAGTTCACCACTGACGGTATACTATAACAGGCTGAGCTCAATGCCCCTCAGGCTGTTATAACGTGCGAACGAAAGAGCATTCACTCGACGACAGCACCAGCCCTTCCGCAATGTATCCCTATGAATCCCTCCCAGTTCGGTCTGGTCTCGTCCATCTACACCCTCGGTGGTTTGCTAGGAGCTCTGCTGGCAGGCCCAGTCTCTACCAAGCATGGTCGCTTATTCGCCATACGAGCGACCACCATCTTCTTCATCTTAGGCCCGATAGCGGAATCGTTCGCATCAAATATACCAGTGTTGAGTCTGGGTAGGCTATTATCTGGCGTGGGCGCGGGCGCTTCTATCGTTGTCGGTCCGATCTACATATCAGAGATTGCTCCTCCCAGCTCTAAGGGTCTCTTCGGTGCTTTCACACAGATCATGACTAATGTCGGTATCCTATTGACGCAGTCACTTGGCTACTTCTTGAGTAAAGGAAGTATGTGGAGGATCATACTTGCAATTGCTGGCATCATCGGATGTCTGCAGCTTCTTGGCCTCTTCTTTGTCCCGGAAAGCCCTGTCTGGCTGGCAGATCATCAGAAGGAAAATGTGGCTAGACAGGTACTACAACGGATACGGGGGAAGAATGCAAACATCGGAGAAGAGGTTGAAAGCTGGAGAACTTCGGCAGGAGCTGAAGACAACTCCGGAGAAGAACAGTCCCTACTCTCCCCCCCATCAGGCAACATACCACCCAAACAGCCCCCGGTTACTATCACGGGGGCTATTACTGATCCTTTCTATCGTCCTGCTATCATCGCTGTGGTCGGTGTGATGGTATCTCAGCAACTCACAGGTATAAATAGTATCATCATGTACAGCGTCTCCCTGTTACAGACGATTCTCCCCACAACCGCAGCCCTATTGACCGTGGTAATTTCAGCCATCAACCTCGTCATCACTTTGGCATGCTCACCACTGCCCGATAAAATCGGCCGACGATCCTGCCTCCTCCTGAGTATCAGCGGCATGGGCCTGAATTCCGTGCTTTTGGCGCTAGGGATCTTTTTCAACCAGAAGGCTTTATCCGCCATTGCGGTTCTACTCTTTGTTGCTTGTTTTGCCGTCGGTCTCGGGCCAGTCCCCTTTATTCTCGCCTCCGAGCTAGTCGGTCCGGAGGCCGTGGGGGCCGCGCAGAGCTGGGCGCTGGCGGCGAATTGGATCGCAACATTCATGGTGGCACAATTCTTCCCTATGTTGAACGATTTGATGGGTGGCCGGGGCAAGATATACTGGGTCTTCGCCGCGATGGCCTGTCTTCTTGGGGGCTTCATCTACTGGTGGGTGCCGGAGACAAAGGGGAAGGTCAATGCGGATGAAGTTTGGGGAAGGACAGACCAGCGGAGGCGAGATTGATCTGAAATTGGATTTTCTTTATCTCGGGTTATCATTGGCACTTAATCTTAGTAGTAACAGGTAGTATCATATCAAGGTGCTCATACGATGTGTCTCACTAGCACAAATACCTGAAAGCAACCACGTTATGGGCGTACAACCCAGATAACCCATCCCCCAATTCGATACAGCGTTGCTACGAACGGGCAAAGTATTGTGTAACAGGTACATATAATCCTAAGGTGCTTCATAAGAAAGCCTATATTATTCTGAACCATGAAAAAGGAAGTTGGAGATACGCCCGGTAGGTGGTGCTTTGCCTGGAGAATTGCCCCAACCTAGGTATTGTCGCAAATCCCTCATCCAACAATAACCACCCAACTATGGACTAGGACGAGCACCCGGAGACTCATGACTACGGACTATGTTTGAAATACGCATGAAAACCCAAGAAAATCTGCGGTCCTTCCGTCGCAGCCTGGGTCTCAAACCTTCCGGCCGCCAGAGAACTCGGTGATGATTACCGCGGATCGTGCAATGGGTATCGTGTGCCCTTGAAGTATTGGTTGGGATCTCATGTAAAATATCAGGGACGATGGACTTCTAATCTAAGCTAAGAAGAACTGTGGCTCTCATGAAGGAGTCTCGATTGATAGGGGAAGGGCGCTTGCTCTAATCTTTAATCGATACCTCGATACTGTAGTTAGATATGTAAAACCGTATGAATGACATATGGACCTCTTCTCTGAAGTCACGATTGAGTCCACCGTCTTGCCCTAAATCCAATCTTCTAATAACATTGACTGGGAAGGGAAATGCATAATGAGTTACCTCGGCTCACGCGTGCTAATTCACCTGACGGGGTATTTACGGTTAGCTACGTCTCAGAAAAGGGACGACATCACACTGTGATTTCCAAAATCAGTGCCTAGAGAGGACAGACTAGAGAGAAACGAGCAGGAATGAGGAGCATGGGAAAGAGTGAGAAAGGAAGACATAATACCACTAAGGAGACATATCTTAACGGTTTCCTCTCAATACACTCGTTCGCTGTATACATCCTGTGATGCTGGACCAGAAAACGATCCTCCCCGATCAACGTGACTCGAAACCGCTCAATGGCAAATGCATAATAAGTGCGGGGCAACCGGACCAGAAACATGGGAGGAGAGTAGGGTTCTGGTTTTTGAAGCAACCTGGTTAAATTTACCCCTCATCCAACACGGAGGGTCATACAGGGGCGACTTAAGAGGCTCAGGGAGGGTAGAGGAGGGTCACCGCCACGCTATACTATTTTAGTCTCAGGGTGCTGTATGTGTATGCACGAACAGGGGATTTGGCCTTTCTTGGCTATGCACTATAGATATGGTGTATTAATTTATTTAGATAGCATCATTGTTGTGCTGTAACACTTTGGAGACTGATTGTGAGAAATTCAGGAATATTTGTGTAGGGTCCTTGAACACGTCATATAATATCTTATATTCAAAAAATGTGTGAAACATGAAAAATTCAATAGCCACATCTGGTTTCATGCATTCCGTGAGAGATTTTGTTAAGGGGTCAGATCGTGTGTATACTTGGGAGACAAGCAAAGCCACAGGGGACAGGGGCTATAAATTTATTTAAAATGAGGGGAAGAGTTGGTCTGCTGCGGCATTTGTTGGGATTACTATAACCTAAAGTATAATCCATTCTATTGATGAGAAGAATATGTCTAGTACAGTAAAGCAAGGGATGCATTCAAATCATGGATAATCTCTGCTGTTTCCGGCATTGTGTTGATTTTATTTTTTCCATCGGATAGATATCTTTCTTTCTACTCCGTAGTACTAGAGTTTATGTTTCCAATCCATGAGCAAATGCCCAGGATGGAATCATTCTTGTCAATGAATGGATGGCATAATGATTAGTGAATATCTACTAGCCACCTTAGGCAGCCACATTTCCTATCCAATTGATCCAATGGCCTCAACCAGTGGAGACCCAAAAAGGAGTGGATCCTGACGTCGTTGGGGATTCAAGACGCCAAGTCCCTAACCGAAGGTTCCGCAGGAATCCATTTGATTGATTTGATTACTGGGATTTATTTAGAAGCTTTGTGGTTTGGTTGGATCATAACATGACAATCATGCACAGTGATTATGATGACTTGCTTGGGTTTAATTTTGCCGAATTGCTGCACCCCATTTAATGAAGACATGTTCATGTTGGAGAATATCCTTACAGAAAATCAAACAGAACACCGAGGCTTCAACGACCTGTAATTTAAAATCCCTGCCCTCCAAGGAAAGAAAAGAAAAGAAAAAAAGAATAAAAAAAAACAATAAATCTCCCCTGGTCTTTATCTGCAGATATCACAGACCTTATAGTGAGCACTGCAAAGGTGGACTCCGTACTACTTCCCTGGAGGTCGCCCACTTATTACTACTTCTCCCTCTCTCCTCTGCTCACTGCCTTAACCCAATTTTTCCCATCACATTGTCCCGAAACAAGCAATTGTTCTCTGTGCCTTTTGGTTCCCCGGTTTTCCGAAGTGTGGTTCCGGCCAGACTTATTGGCATTTTCGTTTTTGGATCGACCCGACCTAGATCTTCGATCGACATCCGGAACCAGCAACTGGACTTTGACACTTCCTGCAGCGCGACGTCTCCCCGTGCTGAAGCGAACTTCTGCCATCCATTTTCTTCACCAGACAGATACTCCTACCACTCGAAATATTCTCAATTACATCACCTGTTTAATTCTACTCGTATATCCTGACCCTGTTCCCTTCCAGTCCGTTGACTCCTGCTGTTGACGCGACGTGTCCCCGTTTCCATTTCCGTCTCACTGTCTCCCTCACTCGACGGCCATCATGGTGCGGCTACCGTTGCCACAACGGCTCAGTACTCATTTAACTTCGCGGAGTAATACTCCAACCCCCGGTCAAAGCAGAAGTACTAGTCCCATGAGGATACCAGACGCCAAGCCGCTGCTCCTGAAGGTGGTGGTCTTACGGGTGAGCGACATCTCCCCTGAGAAACCGGCAGAGTGAACACCGCCTCTGCGCAGTCCGGATAGCAAGAACTAACGTGCTTGATACTTAATCAATAGGGAAGGAACCTTGCAGCTAAAGATCGAAATGGAACGAGCGATCCGGTAAGTGGTTTCTTTACAATCAGACCGTCCACCCCGGGGCCGTAACTGACCGTGTCGCGATCACTAGTACCTAATCGTCACACTCGGAGATGCTCGACAATCGACCCC
Organism: Aspergillus leporis; assembly: GCA_009176345.1. Classification (NCBI taxonomy): domain Eukaryota; kingdom Fungi; phylum Ascomycota; class Eurotiomycetes; order Eurotiales; family Aspergillaceae; genus Aspergillus; species Aspergillus leporis. The sequence goes on along the minus strand of ML732242.1, from coordinate 22,358 downwards.
AACAATCCCGAAGACGCTGAATCCAGAATGGAATGTGACCTTCGAAATGCCGGTCGTCGGTGTGCCATTGCTAGAGTGTATCTGTTGGGATCATGATAGGTTCGGTAAAGATTATATGGGCGAGTTTGACATTGCTCTGGAAGAAATATTCGCCGAGGGTCAGGTAGATCAGCAGGTAAGCGTCGGATAACATGCCAGAAAGTGTGGACTTTGGGCTGATGATTTATTTCCCAGCCAAAATGGTATACGCTCAAATCCAAACGGAAACCGAGCAAGAAAAAGGACAACGATATTTCGGGAGAGATCCTACTCCAATTCTCCCTTGTTGATACCGCAAACCCAACGGCCCCTCCCAGCGAAATCTACCAGAAATTCAGGACCCTGGTCGGCTGCGGGGAGGAAGATGATGATTATTCCCAGATCCCGACCATATCGGACGAAGCCGACAGAGACGAAGAGACATCGGATGAGGCTGATGACCTTGGGAGGCCAGAGGTCGTCGAAAAGCGCCGGAGAAGGCTCCGCCTTGCGCGACTCAAGCGGAAGTCGCTTGCAGCGAGGGCGTATCAATTCTCTGGTGCGGGCAATGGAGTCCAAGGTATTGTTTTCATTGAAATTGTCAAAGTGACCGATCTTCCACCCGAACGGAACGGTATGACGCTATCAATTGTCCATGAACTGGATGTCTTTGTTAACTAGCCATACAGTGACCCGCACCTCTTTTGATATGGACCCGTTTGTCGTGACCTCGCTCGGAAGAAAGACGCTTCGAACGCCGGTTGTGCGCCACAATCTGAACCCGATATACAATGAGAAAATGGTCTTCCAGGTGATGAAGCATGAGCAGCTCTACACAATCAGTTTTACTGTCATGGACAGAGACAAGTTCTCCGGAAACGACTTTGTTGCCTCGACCAGTTTCCCACTCCAAACACTGATCCGGGCTGCACCTGACTCCGACCCGGAAACTGGACTCTATAACTTCGGGGACCCCGCGCTTGATCCGACAGGGTCTACCGAGTCTCTCTCCAACAATAAGGCCGGAATCAAAATCGGAATCAGCCCATCCCCTTCGACTAGCAGCCTGTCGAGACTGACAAGGCCAGGCTTAGTAAGGTCGAGAAGCTCGACAGCGTCCTTGTCCAAGGTAGCGCAGGAGCAGTCAACATTACCCACAGCCCCGACGTCAATCCCCTCTTCATCGCTCCCGGAGGAAGGCAGCAGTAGCTATCTGTCGAGTACGCCCACTTCAGTTCAGAATGAGGGTAGTATGATCGGTTCCCCTGAAGAGGATGGCCTTGCGACATACCGGATACCATTGTTGATGAAGAACAAAGATCGATGGGAGGACAAGCATTCCCCGGAACTGTTCATCAAAGCGAAATACATGCCCTATCGTGCACTCCGACAGCAATTCTGGAGACTAATGCTTAAGCAATATGACGCCGATGACAGCGGTCGCATTGACAAAGTCGAGATTACTACGATGCTCGATACCCTTGGCTCAACATTGAAGGAATCAACCATCGATAGCTTCTTTGAGCGATTCAGCGCGGAGAATGAGGCCAGCGAGACGATGGATTTGACTTTCGACCAAGCTGTGATTTGCCTAGAAGACACCCTCCAGGCACTACAGAAGGACTCCCGGACTACAGGCAGGAGGCTCACGCCTACTCCGTCGTCGGGCAGCCAGGATAGCGGTGAACAATCTAGCGATGACAATGATCTCATTCTTGAGACAAGCTCTGGGAATTCGATCAATGCTGATCCCCGGCGGACAGTTGTACCGACATTGTCCAGTGGAGAACAATCGGGTTCGAATGAGGAAGACCTTCATCCCGATGATTTGGGAGATGAACGGGGCGAAGAGCATGTGATTGAAATTCGCGAATGTCCCCTCTGTCACCAGCCACGACTCGCGAAACGCTCTGATGCCGATATCATCACACACATCGCTACGTGTGCTAGTCGAGACTGGAGACAAGTCGACAACCTCGTGATGGGCGGATTTGTGACTTCAAGTCAAGCGCAACGCAAATGGTACTCTAAAGTCATCACAAAGATCTCATACGGAGGTTACAAATTGGGCGCCAACTCGGCGAACATTCTCGTTCAGGATCGAGTTACAGGCCAGATCAATGAAGAGCGCATGAGTGTTTATGTTCGATTAGGAATCCGGCTGCTGTACAAGGGCTTAAAAAGTCGGGATATGGAGAAGAAGAGAAGTATGTTCATTTCAGGAAATTATAAAATTTCTCCGAAAGAAGCTAACAATTGCCGCAGTTCGCAAGATCTTAAAGTCGCTCAGTATCAAACAAGGCAAAAAGTACGATGACCCTGCTTCAGCAAGTCAAATTCAGGACTTCATCAATTTCCACCAGCTCGACTTGTCAGAAGTTCTTCTTCCTCTAGATAAGTTCAAGAATTTCAACGAATTCTTCTACCGTGAACTCAAGCCCGGCGCCCGACCTTGCTCGGCTCCAGATGAACCCCGAATTGTTGTCTCCCCAGCCGATTGCCGATCTGTTGTTTTTGACCACATTGATGAAGCAACTAGTATCTGGGTCAAAGGCAGGGAATTTTGCATTGAGAGGCTTCTCGGTGATGCTTATCCTGAAGATGTCCACCGTTACAAAAACGGATCTCTGGGAGTTTTCCGTCTTGCCCCACAGGATTACCACCGCTTCCATATTCCTGTGGATGGTGTTATGGGAACGCCCAAGACCATTGAAGGTGAATATTACACGGTGAACCCAATGGCCATCCGCTCGGCCTTGGATGTGTATGGAGAGAATGTTAGAGTACTTGTGCCGATCGATTCGGTCGCACATGGTCGTGTCATGGTGGTCTGTGTGGGTGCCATGATGGTTGGAAGCACGGTGATAACCCGACAAGCGGGAGAGAAAGTCACTCGAGCCGAAGAGTTGGGGTACTTCAAGTTTGGTGGAAGCACCCTTCTGCTACTCTTCGAGGAGGGCGTAGTGAACTTTGACAATGACTTAGTGGACAATTCGAGAGGCGCTCTCGAGACCTTGGTAAGCGTTCCTCCCTACCCCTTCCTGATTGTACGAAACTTTTGCTAACATTATGTTTTAGGTCCGAGTGGGCATGTCTGTGGGTCACAGTCCGGATATTCCTCAGTTTGAGCCGGACCTGCCGAAAAAGGCAGAAAATGTCACGGCTGAAGAGATGCAAGCTGCCAAGCGCCGAATCGAAGGAAGCTTGGCTCCACCGACCAATGCGTCTGAGTTTGCATAGATCATTATCTGTTATTTGAGAACTACTAATCATTTCAAGGCGTTCTGGTATGGTTTCAGAGCTTTAGTGTCATTCGTTTTGAGCGACTATCTAGCACAGTTCCTAAGCATTGCGAAGTAGTATTGAAGGATCATGATGGCTGGCTACCGATGGGTGTGTACATGTTAGATTATCTGTGAACATATAGATCCCAATGTCAATATATACTTTTCGGGTATTAATACTGTGGAACCTACCAATATCATAAGAGATCAAACATGTATTCTCAGGGTATGAACAGTTGACGTATTCAGGCCACCTGACCTTCCGCTGATCATCGTCTTATTGTTTCTATTTTAGATAACCTCATTATTTATATTTCGGGCAACTTCCATTTCCGGCCAGCAGGCAATTATGAGAACGCCTGTCAAAGAACTGCAATTCTCTTTGTATGGGCTTCTATATAGGAAGGTGATTTTCTCAGTGTTCTAGATAGTTCTTCAGGCAGCTTTAATCTAAATACTAGGTACCCTGTTTTCCGAAAGCTCTGTTTTCCTATTCTATTTCTCAACACGAACTGTGCACACGGTTATTCCAGCTGATCACCCTATGCAGTTGGTACAGTCGAACCCCTTATTGACCAATCTTCACGTAGGGTTGAATACCTTCCCCTAACACCTAGATATCGAACCTTCCTCAAGCCCCTTGTAATCGATCAATGCCATGTCGCTAGACTCCATGGATTCTATCCTCATTTCCCGAAAAAAAAAGACGCTCATGATTGGAGCTTGTTGGCCTTACAGATTATTTGTATCTTCGAGGTATTTGAAAGCTCTAAAGAATATACAAATGATGTAGAAAATAGATTACCAAATTCCCAGCAAGTTTTCATACATCTCTCAGCCATCTCCCACTGGTTTCTACCATTTCATTTGATCCGGCTCTCTTGTTTGGCGAGTTAGGCAAATTCACCCTCTGTAGACGGATTGTTTAGAGCCCCCTTCCATGATCACCTTCCTCTTTGAGACAGGACCTCATTATTAACTACACCTACCGTATAGAACAACGCGTCTAGGCCTTCCTTTGGTTTTCTACAAGGACTCAGCATCTTTTCCAGCTGATGCCTACCTAGTACCGGCAAACGCCTTGTGAGACCTCGTTTCTGTTTCTGTTTCTCAGACTCTACACCTCTCTTGAGAACTGTCGTCAAGCTTAACGGTCACCATACCACCCCACAAGGTATAAGGGGAGATACCTGGTATCTGCGAAGGTTTATTCTTTGACAAGGTTGTGTTTGAACTTGCTTCAAATCTCGACTTCAATCTATCAGAAAGGAAGGGAAACGAAAAGAGGAAAAAAAAAATTCTAGATTACTGGGCGACATAAGTACAGGTTACAGTGCTGGAAGCTTCCTCACGGTGGCTCAAGTAGTCCAAGGTATGAATAATCAACAGCGACACGAAATCTTGGAATGAATTGCTACCAAGTACTACACGATAGAACAAAGCGATCTTCTCGGATGCAACAAGCAGGGATGAACAAATGGTTTTTAGAGTCTGTTAACTTCTAGGAGTGGCTGAAGGGAAGAGGCATGGCTTTATTCTACCCAGATATTCCAGGAGCTGGGAAGACGGTCATGACCTCCATCATTGTCGATCATCTTATGGGTACCTTCAAGACTGGGTTGAATGTGCCCCCAAACACTGCAGACCCCTCCACCGGGATCGCCTAAGCCTATTGCAACTTTCGACGGCATGCTGACCAGAAGCTTCATCACTTGTTCTCTAACATTTAAACAACTGCTCCAGCAACAATCGAGCAACAATCGCAGATTCTTGACTATATGAAGCTCGCTTACAAAAGCCTCAACGAAAGTAAACAGCCTTTACCTGGGACCCAGATCCTCAACAGCCTTCGCTTAATCTGGGCCAAAATTTCTCTCTTTCCCTCCTAGGTGATGCGATAGATGAATGTCAGGTTTCGCATGGCTTGCAGAAAAGCCTAATTTCAAGTTAGTTTGTTTTGCAGACGCAATACGATATGAGCATTTTAGTAACCTCAAGACTTATTCCGGAACTAGCTTCGCTGTTTGATGGTTGCCCACAACTAGAGATTCGTGCTGTTGAACAAGATGTCCAGGAATATGTCAAAGGTCATTTGAACAACTTCCAATCCTTGCCAATGAAGCTGAAAATAAGTTTAAAATGCTTGTAACTCTAGTTTCTGTGAACAGTTAAAGAACTAAGAAACCTTGTTGCGGCACAGAAGAGTAGTAAATGTTGTCAAGCTAGTTTGTGATGGAACTGAAGTGTGCGTTATATTGAAAAATTGGAGTATATACTTTAGTGCATGGGATGGGTTTGAATGAGCTTTATAGAACATTTACAGGACAAGTTTATTAGTGTTACAAAAAATCGTTGCAGTTATAGTCCAACGATATCAGCTCATAAAATATTTCCATTACGGTGTTTTATATACTGAATATCATCCTTCCCAGATCTGTGCTGTTATCGACTTTCTGTTCCCTACTATAACCTTTTCTGCCACTCTTAGGGTATACTCTCTACTACTTCCTTGCAAAGTTCCACCACTTATAGCATCCTTTTTAGTCTACGTAACAAGAGAAGCGGAGATCGAAATGGCAAGGGCAAATGCGATCAAGATAGCCCGACAGTATGTGGAGCTCTACTACAAACATTTGATTCTTGAGATGATGCTTTGTGATTTCTCTTTCCCTCAGGGAAGACATAAGCACGTAGATGGGGCTTCTTTGTGGGACTGTCCACTACTTGAGATATCCGGAATTCTGCTTGAGGGTTATGTATAGACCTATTGGATAATAGTTTCATCTAACTAATTCTTGATGCAAACAGGAATCTCTTACTAAAGCTAATGCGGGTTGAATATCTAATGAAGGTTTAGAGACTACAAGGAAACAGTATGCCTTGGTAAAACCCGTCGAGCGTCAGCTAGGGATGGCCTGAAGCTAGGTATTGCTTTGATATCTGATATCAATTAGCTAGTAGCAGGTAGTGATAGCAGAGATAGATAGACGTGTTGGCATTGTATTCGCGATAACAATCATGAGCGGCAAATTTTGTTGTTGTTTGTGATGGAGAAAGGGAAGAAACCCCATTTTTTCGTTGATTGGAATATACGGATATGAGTTGGTCCTTTCAACCGAGGTGACTCCTTAGTTAAATCTGATGGTGGTGCATGTGGGGCACCATGGCCAGAGATGCCGGTCCGGGCTCGGCTCGGCGCCAAATCGGGAAGGGTCTCAAGGGTGGCCGCCGCTAGACCGTTGAGAACCTTTGATCAGAAACCATCCCATTCTCCTACGTTGACACAGATGGTGAAAAATAAGGAATTGATTGCGCCAAGTAGCGGATGTTGAGGCGATCCTGCGCTCTTCTTAATGAGAAGAATCTAGTTGGTTACCGTCAAACAGGCCGTTCTGAAATTTGAGCATTGAGATCGCGATTAACCCTTGCAAAGGAGGCTCATGTGATTCGATGTATGCATCAGCCAGCTTCTGAGAGCATACTCAACAATCGATAAGCACAACAGCACAATCTCACTGCTTGTTGCTATATGTGCATATATTTTGCACAATCGATAAGTCCGTTGGACACTTTGCTTGGCCTGTCGGGGGTGAGACCTAACTTGGTTTAAGTATAGACCATGATCCCGTACTTAGGTCACTTGGGTGGACCCCTTGACATGATCAGGAACGAATGTGTTCCCGAGAAGGTGGAGCGAACCAAGCAAAATTTCTGTTTACTGATCACTGATTGCATTTCAAGATGATCCATTTCGCATTCCTTATTATGAGTCGTCCAATCAGCCAATGCCATCCAGTACCCACATGGTCCTACCGACCGAGGCTGAAGCTTTTTTCACACGGGCGTCATTCTTGGGTCGTCCACCGCGCGAGACATGATTTATATAATAGCAAAGCAGTGCCGTGGCTACGTAGCTTTGTTTCAAAGCTAGATCCTACTGGAGAGTTAGGGGTCTATTTACCCATACACATTGAACCGGATGGAGGGTCAAACGCCCATTCCCGAGCCCCAAGGGCTGCCGTTCCTTGGAAATATCAAGGATGTAAATCCTGAGTTCCCCTTGGGGTCTATGGTGGAACTTGCGGACAATCTTGGTATGCATTATGCAGCTAGGGTGTCTGAGGATTAACGCTGACCCCTTCCTAAGGAGAAATCTACCGCTTGCGATTCCCCGGCAGAACAACAGTGTTCATTTCCACATATGACCTGGTCAATGAAGTTTGCGATGAGAAGCGATTCAAGAAATCTGTCAACTCGGCGCTGAGTGTGAGTCTTACTTAGGATATCTGACAGCCTTGGTAGTTTTGTTCTCATGCTTATTCTTGTCTTACCAAAACATAGGAAGTCAGAAATGGCGTACACGATGGCCTCTTCACAGTAAGTTCCTGCAATGGTTGATGGTTGAAGATGACCAGTTTATCTAATGGCCCTATACAGGCTAGAGAAGGTGAAGTCAACTGGGGCATTGCGCACCGAGTACTCATGCCAGCGTTCGGACCCCTATCGATCAGTAGCATGTTCGACGAGATGCACGACATCGCCACTCAGTTGGCACTGAAGTGGGCCCGATACGGACCTGAAACGCCTATCATGGTTACTGATGACTTCACTCGCCTGACATTGGATACTCTGGCGCTATGCTCAATGGGCTTCCGCTTCAACAGCTACTATTCGCCAGAGTTGCACCCATTTATCGAAGCCATGGGCGACTTCCTCACAATGTCTGGGGAACGACCAAGAAGGTTACCTTTGCCGTCGATATTCTACAGGGGTCAAGATGACAAATATGAGGCCGACATACAGGTTCTTCGGAAAACTGCAGAGGGTGTGCTTCGGTCACGAAAGGCCCAGAAGAGTGACCGTAGGGATCTCTTGACAGCCATGTTAGAGGGGGTCGATTCCAAGACCGGTCAGAGAATGACTGATGAAAGTATCATGGACAACTTGATCACTTTCCTAATTGCGGGTCATGAGACTACTTCGGGCTTGTTGTCTTTTGCATTCTACCAGCTTTTGAAATATCCCGAGATATACCGCAAGGCACAACAGGAAGTTGATGAAGTTATCGGTCAAGGAACTATCAAAGTTGAGCATCTCTCAAAGCTCCCATATATTTCTGCAGTAAGTCCGCCTTGATACTAGGAAGTCCACGCAGATGTCGTTGACCGTACCTTTTTAGATTCTCCGGGAGACGCTGCGCTTGAATGCCACTATTCCGTTGTTCACAGTCGAGGCATATGAAGACACCCTTATAGGAGGAAAGTACGCCGTCAACAAGGGAGAGACAATCGTCAGCCTTTTGGCCAAATCACACTTGGATTCGGCTGTATATGGCGAGGACGCTAATGAATTCAAGCCTGAAAGAATGTTAGACGACAATTTCAACAGGCTCAATCGCGAATTCCCTAACTGCTGGAAGCCATTCGGCAATGGTATGCGGGCTTGTATTGGTCGTCCGTTTGCCTGGCAAGAGGCGCTGCTGGTGATGGCAATGTTGCTTCAGAACTTTGACTTCGAACACGTCAATAGAGACTATAAGTTAGAGATCAAACAGACACTCACAATCAAGCCGAAAGATTTCCTCATGACCGCCAAACTGCGTGGCAATATGTCGCCAACGCAACTCGAGCGTCGGCTGGCGGGTATCGAAATCCCTGTTGAGACGAATAAACTCCCAGGGTCCAACACCTCTGAATCTGGGGCTGGAAAAGGGCTACCTTTGACTGTTCTTTATGGTTCTAACACCGGCACATGCGAGGCCTTGGCACAGCGTCTCGCGGCTGATGCTGCCTCACATGGTTTCCACGCCTCGACTGTCGATTCCATGGACAGTACCTCCAACTCTTTGCCAACTGACCGACCAATCGTGATCATCACAGCATCGTACGAAGGTCAACCACCAGACAATGCTGCACGGTTCGTGTCATGGATGGAAGGCCTCAATCAGGAAGAGAACCCATTGAAGGACTTGACCTACGCCGTATTTGGTTGTGGAAACCATGAGTGGGCGCAGACTTTCCACCGTATTCCAAAACTTGTGGATGCATCTTTACAGCAATCAGGTGCTCATCGTGTGGCAGAGATCGGACTCGCGGATGCGGCGAATGGGGACATATTTACCGCCTTCGAGACATGGGAGGATGAGGTCTTATGGCCAGCATTGACAAAGCAGTATAGTGTTGCTGCGCAGGCGGCCACTGACAAAGCAGTCCAGTTGGATGCTACAGTGTCAACTCCACGACTGTTGACGCTCAGACAAGACCTTAAAGAAGGCATGATTGTCGACGCCCATGATTTGACGACCAGTGAAGAATCCGTCAAGAGACATGTCGAGATACGCCTGCCAGAACATGTGTCATACCAGCCGGGCGACTACCTAGCAGTACTACCTATGAACCCCAAAGAGAGTGTTCATCGTGCTATGCGTCGGTTTGGTCTTGCTCGTGATGCTCATATCACAATCACTACCAAGAGACAAACATCTCTTCCGTCTAACGAGTCGGTATCAGCTTATGATATTCTCAGTTCCTATATTGAATTAGCACAACCTGCCACTAAAAGGGTACGTCCAGCACACTGTTCCATACCCCGTGATTTTTTACTAACATCATTATCAGAACATCCTCTTCTTGGCCGAGGCGGCCCAAGACGAGAACATCAAGAAAGAACTCGACCATCTAGCAACAGAAGCCTATGCTGAAGATATCAGCTCAAAAACAGTCTCAGTCCTTGATCTTCTCGAACGATACCCATCAATCGCACTTTCTCTCGGATCATTTTTATCCATGATGCCTCCCATGCGTGTTCGACAATAGTAAGTCACTCGAACCATCCATTATGAACCCCATTCTTAGCTAACCATAACAAGCTCAATCTCATCTTCACCACTCTTCAAACCTGACCACGTCACTCTCACATTCACCGTCCTGGATAAGCCCGCGTTATCGGGCCAAGGCCGCCACATCGGCGTCGCCTCTTCATACCTGGCATCTCTCATGAAAGATGACGTTCTGTCCATTTCCGTCCGCCACCCACAGGCACCATTCCGTCTTCCCGAGAACCAGGAGCAAACTCCCATTGTTTGCATAGCTGCTGGTACCGGAATTGCCCCTTTCCGCGGATTTATCCAAGAAAGGGCATCGTTGATAGCTAAGGGCCGTAAAATGGCCCCGGCGGCTTTGTTCTTTGGAACTCGTTCCCCTGAACACGATGACTTGTACTCTAGTGATCTTGAAGAGTGGGAGCAAGCTGGTGCTGTGAAGGTCTACAGGGCATATAGCAGAATGTCTGACCAGAGTGAAGGGTGTAAGTACGTACAACATAGACTGTGGCATGAGCGACAGAGGTTTTTGGAACTGTGGGATCAAGGAGCGAATGTTTATGTGTGTGGATCGAGGGCTGTTGGTGAGTCGGTGAAGGATATGTTTGTCAAAATCCAGGTGGAAGCATTGGGGAAGACAGGGGAAGATGCGGACGAAGACAGTATCAGACAACGTTTGGACGCATTCAGGAATGTGCGGTACGTGACTGATGTGTTCGACTAGCGGGATACCGATATTAGATTGTGATCCTGGACTTCAGGGAATATTGTAATTTTATGCTTGATGTTTTTGGCCACGATGTTCCAAATGTTTGGCACGATCCCTTGCTTGACTACACGCCTACCATGGACAGGCTTTGGTTCCAAATCTACCTGCAATATCACACTATGTATGTGGTAAACAATAGTCCCTATAGCCGCTATTGCCAGAGTCATAAAAAGTCACCATAACTGCCGATCAGCAGTTTATGGCCTATTGTCATATAAGCCTCGCAGGGTATCACGTGATTCAGTCACAACATCCTAGTCTTCTGAGTGCCGAAAGCCGAGTTCATCTTGGATACCTCCCCCAATTCACTTCTTCTTCTGCCGTGTTGCAAAGAGACGCCTGCCCCGACCTCCAGGACCCCCCTCTACAGCAATCCCCTATCTACTAGGCACTCCGAAAGGCGCAGTTAAGCTAGCCGCCTGGCTATCTGAGACCCGTTTCTTTGAGGATATCTGCCCACGACACCCCCCATCTCAGCAAGACTGAGACGGGGTATGTTTCTCTTTTATTTCTTATTCTTTTTCTTCCAACAAAAAAGCTACGCAGTGGAGGCAGAATCGGTCATGGAGTGTAGATGGACCCATGCAGCTGGCATTATCTCTTTACCTGCTACTGCAGGCCCTCTTCTTCCTTTTGACTGCGGCAGCTATGTAAACGCGCCAAAGTCCCTTACATGTACATAAAACTAGATATAACAATTTCATACTCTTCTCATATCCTTCTACCATCGGATATATCTCCCAGAATGGGGAGGTTATTTGTCCCACGTATTTTACAGCCAGACTTTACCTGGCCGCGGACAGTCCGACATACAATATCCGAGACCACTCCTCCGGTACCCTGTCTACCATGCAGAATTATCAGGATAGCCTGGGGACTTCTTCATAAGGACTGCACTACTTTTCTCAATGGTACTGCTCTTGATTTGGTATTCGTTTCGATGCACAAGGCGTGCAGTTATCCTTCGGGCTTGTTATGAAATGGACAGATAGGATGAGTATAAAGGAAGCCGTTGCCATGCAGATGGTGGAAGCTGCTGGAATACCCATCCCAAATTTTTAAGCTGTGGAGAACATCCAGCTGATCCATTTAATCGAATATTCTCAATCTTAGTGACAAGAGTGCCTGGCGTGCCGCTAGAAAACTCATTTGATCTTCTGGAAGTTGATGCCGAGGAGCCATGGCTGCTTGAATTAAGGACATGTTTGTGTCCAATGCGTCGGTGGTGCCCTCCTGATCCAACCTCAACTTCTATTTGCTCAGTAATTGGAACATGCTTGCGAAGCTCACGAGTTCCTGGTCATGCCATGGGTTTTTCCCACGAATTCTACGAGTATCTCTTTAGCCCAGCCTCACCCCACAGCTTCGGGTCGATTACAGAGTACGAACATGCCTTGTCCAGCTCAAAGAAAATCAAGCAACGCCACCATCGAATATCATTTACACATGAAGATTTCAAAGCCCATAACGTTCTCGTTGATGATGACGGACTTTGTCTGGATTTCTCGATTGGTAATCTGTAGGCTGGTATCCTGAGCACTGGGGGTTCACAACAGCAATGTGATTTGGCAAAGGCAGTTGGTGATTTCAGGTGGCTCAGTGGATCGGTGGTGATCAATATCTTGAAGAGCTCGCTTTTGATGTTGCTTTGAACTTGCTGACTGTTGACTCTATAGGTATGTAGATAGATGATAGTGACTGAAACAAAAGTTCTAGAGCATATGAATAGAAGCCGTAGTCAGTGCCTAAGATCAAATCGCTGTAACAGTTTTTATAATCTAGCCTGCTAATTTTCTTCAGGAATGAACTTCAGTTCTATTAATTGAAAAACAGGATCCTTAATATAATCGGACATCCAGCTTATAACAGTTGGTAGAATGTCTGCGCATCGTAGGTTCTTTCTTATGAGTTGCTTTTTCTTCTACTAGTTTGATAGACTTATTATCGCTCGTTGAACAGATCTCACGCCGGTGTGTCAGTCTGCTTCTAGTCTAACAGGCGCAAGTGCTTTCTATCGTGCTGCAGAGGTACTTGTGCTCTCATAGTATAAAGGTGATTGCACCTTACAAGGGCATCCTACAAGTGCGACCGTAAAGGAAAATTATTCTGCCAGCTAGACTTATTTTCTCTGCCGATTCGAAAAGCCCCAAGCAGCCATAAGTGTTTTTGTAAAATCGTGGAACTTTGAGCTGACATCGCGACATAAAATACGCTGGAGGAAAATGACCGCTGCGAACATATGTCCATAGTTACGTTCCTTCCTTGGAAAAAGTCAGGATCTGAAGAGTATGTCGTATGTCATAAACTCGATCAAGCATCATCGTAGTATAGAGTGTACCTTCGTTGATAGATTCAATTTTCTATCCTATAGCTTCACCTTAATCTTGTCGACTAAGATAGAGAGCCATGGCAATATGGAGCTTGCCAAACCTGAGAAGCTTGGCCAACTTCAACGTCCTAGACCCGAGATTCTTCAGATAAAACCACCAACCCAACCCACTGCGCGTTGTTTTTGGACCAGAAAATAATTTTCTGTGGAATGCAGGGTTGGTAGTTAGTAGTCTATTCAAATTAGGGTTTATCGCTGAATTTGGCGTGGTCTTGGCGCCTATGTTACGGAGCTGAGTACGTGTACAGTAACAATCTATTTTCAAAATAGCACAAATGCCGCACTATATTGACTGACTTATAAGGAGACCCAATCCTAACCGTCCAGAGTTCAGAGAATTAAAACCGTTCTCGCGCTCTCCTCCCAGATCTCTCAATATGTCGTGTCAAAATTGTCCGCCCTCTAGTAAACAAGCTCCCCAGCTTGAACCTGGCGACCAGAGCCTCTGTGCACGCGCCCTTCAGTGGACTTCCGCGGTTCTACCCGAGGGGTCTGCGTTATTGTACAGCTCCTGTTGTTGGCTACCCGTATGTTCTGACATATTTAAGAGTACTATCAAAACATTCTAACCTCAGCTAGATGGTCCTTGACCTTATCTTTGCTGGTTCCCTTACTGCAGCGGGCATACAGAAACTGCACCTTGGCTTTCTGGCTATCTCGTTAGTGACCCTCGCATGGCGCATTGGGCGTGAAGGCTTCAGTCGCAGTAACATACGTCGGGCGGTAATCTGTGCTTCTCTACTGGCCTGGTCACAGTATAATCAGCGCGTTCAGGTTGCGGAGAGCCATCATAGCTGCCACTGATTATACTGCTTTTCTTCTTTTTTCCGCGGGGGGGGGGGAGAGAAGTATGATGTTTGGAGGAGAGGGGATAACCATATTGCTTAGATGGTTTCTGTACGCATGTTCTAATAGGAATAGACAAGGAAATCATAGTTGATTATGCTTTACCTTTGTTGGACAACATAGGAGAGGTCCAGTACGTCATTTGATAATTAGATAGTGGTTAGGACTGGTTAGAGCCGATCATGGTGATTTTCGAGCATGAGGGACTCACTTTGCATTAGGACAAGTACATGCCCGGTGGAATACAGCTGGATCTAACACAATATCTAAGCCTTACTAGTTTTTAATCCATTTATATTATACTGCTATATAAAGATATCATTCTAAGTAATTCATGGAAAGAAAGAAATAGAGAAATAAAGGAGAGGATTTATGTGTTACTTTCCGAATATAAGGCTCCAGATACAGAAAAGAAGGTAGGAAGAGAATGTTAAATAGTGTAGGCTCTCGATACAGATACATCTAGCCCTAATGCATAATGATTTATACTACGAATTCCCGACTCATAACTCATAGAAAACACGGAAGACACAAGAGTTGCAAAGGTTTACTTGGACTTGAAACTGACTAGCGGAAGTGGAGACTTCATCAACAAAATGCTACAAATCATGTAAAGCAATTGAATGTTCTAGCCTCTGTCGAACGATGCAGGACGCAATAATCTCGCGCCTATTTTAGGGCACGGAGTGGTGGTTCAGGGGTGGCGAAAGTTTCCTACTCATGGATGATCTGTATGGGTCATCTCTATCGCAACCAGATGCGCCATTTGTGCGGCCAGCCTGAAGCGCCTCATACCGAAGATCGTTGGGACAAGACACTGAATTCTAGATAAGCCCTCTAGATCTGTTCTACGGTCCCATCAGCACTCGTCGCTGCAATTCGTGGCATAACGGGTAATAGTGAGGCCTGCAGCCATCTAGCTAACGAGCATCATTCCGTACTGTGCATTTACTTGGTGAACAGAATTCTTGATCTACACTACCTACTGCAAATACAATAGCATAGATACAAGTTGTCGAGGAAAGGTCCATCGTTTATTGAGACCTGAGTCTACGGTCATTCACGAACATTAGTAAATAGCATTTGACGGGATAGAAACAAAGCACTAGCTGGAGGCTATTCGAGACGTAGTGAATACAGCCATCATCGCAGTAATTAACCTTAGTATATAAC
This sequence comes from Aspergillus leporis, assembly GCA_009176345.1. Classification (NCBI taxonomy): domain Eukaryota; kingdom Fungi; phylum Ascomycota; class Eurotiomycetes; order Eurotiales; family Aspergillaceae; genus Aspergillus; species Aspergillus leporis. Next base: position 7,059 of record ML732242.1, on the reverse strand, counting down.
TCCACTTCTTGCTCAGCTTCTTTTTTCAACGCCTATCCCACAGCCTAATCTCACCGTGACACTCGGACGGGTTGAGGAATTTCATCGGATTCACCACTCCGCACGTTCTTCCCTTTGCCTTGATCGCCGTCAACACGGTGTTGTAGGAAAGCGAAGGCTCGGCGATGGCCAAAACGGTCTGTTCTTTGAGGCTGATATTCGAATTTTTGACACTTAATAGGAGAGCCATGCGTTTGGTCAATCTTCGCAAGACATGCGCGCATAAAAGTTAGGGAACACAATTTACGCACTGCCCACTCACCGCTGAGTGATTCAAGAGTCCCTTGAACGGCGCTTGTGCAGCCTCTGCAGGACATCTGGATATTAAACTTGTATTGGCGGTCGGACATGGTGCTCCAGGTATTCCTCCCAGCATCTTCCAAGGGAACGAGTAAGAATGGATGAATGGGTAGTTCAGGAGGCTGATATCTCTATAGCTCAAACTGAGTGATGCAAAGAAAATTACTGTGTGTCATTTGGGCGCGGACGTCTGTCCCAATTTATTGTTCGATCATCGCTATCCTCAGAAGAGGGATTTGTGCGTCAACACTGCATCCTTTCGCTCACCCTCGTTTCTCTGGATTGATCCCTGTGGAGCACGGAATTATTATTTCTATTTTTTTTTTCCCCCTCTGATTGCTGTGGAGTACAGCCCACTGCGCGGTTTATGCGTTCAACGTTGTGATGTCTACTCCCCAGTAGACTAGACGCATAAACAGCGTCAGATAGCTTTCATGGCCATATCATCTCAGCTACCGTCTAAGAACATATCTACTTGGTTCTAACATCGCCGCGCATTAGCCCCTGGGATCATGGCCGGGGGGTCCAGCCTGAGGGGTGTTATATTTCCCATCATCACAATTCTAAACTACTTTTAAATTGATTTAGGAGACATACCAAAGATATCTACGTGATGTGGCATTGTGGCCGCAGGAGAATTGGCATTGCCCACCTATGAAAGGTAAGAAACCCATCTCACCTCCATCTTATAAGGAGTACTTCCAAAGTACTTAAGGATCATTTACTAACAACTTATAGGATAGAGAAAATGTGATTCTTTATTATGGGGAAGTGTTCTGCCGAACCGACGAATGCCCGAAGCGCAAGGTAAGTAAATATCTTTGTCTTTCAAGTGCTTCTTAAGTACCTTCCTAAATACTTGCTAACTACTTTAGGTTCATGTGACTGAGACGCGCAAGCAAGGCCAGGTGTGACGATTCAGGCCAGGTATGTTCTATCATTCCCATTTTGATTTCTTATATCCAGTAATTGCTCGGCTCGTCACACCTGTTCAGCATGTCACACTGTTACCCAGTGCTGTAAACAGATAGGGATGTGTACTCACTCCCAGTTATTTGATTATAGAGCATTTGAGGAGGTTACAGAGGCATAGATTAACTTAAGGCTAGAGAAAGAAGGATTTTCTTCAAGTATTGTCAAAGTAACTGTTAAGTAGTTTCTAACTAGTTGTCATTGGACAAGTACTTAGAGATTATATTTTTCCCGTAACTTGGCACGTCATTCCATCAATTCAATTTCCTTTGCTTCATTTTCAAGCTGCCTCCTCTTCACGTCTCCTTCTTCCTTTTTAAGCTTCATATCTCGCTCTTTCAATTCAAGAGCCTGCTGATGCTGTTTGAAAGATAATGTATAATGACCACTCTGGGAAGAGGATGGGCTAAGTAATTATTAGCTAGTTTCTAAGTACGTAGAGACTGCTTCACAAATATTTAGAACTTACTAATTTGAATCTGGTACCAAAGATTGTGGATAGGAGGTGGCATCCTGACCGGAGCTTGATGACAAGTGGGCTGATTCTGCACGGCGTCGTTTTTTGGAAGCTTAAGTAGTTTAGCAAGTACTTAGAATATTGTTTAAAGTAATAAGAGATATATATATATATATTCTTACCTTCTCGGGATACAAGACGTGTATAATTATTCTCTATCGTTGGTGTGCGGTAGGAATGATTAATGTCAAATCCACTGTGGTTAATATTCTGCAGGATATCTTGTTTGTCAAGTTTAGCAGAACTATAAATACATAAGTAAATACTTAGTAAGTAGTTATATAGTACATGGGAAGTATTTAAGGAGTACTTACTTTTGAATTACCTCTGTTAGTGTAAGCCATTTACCACCAGCATTGGCCTTATGGTGAGATTGCTCAGCTGAATTGGCATGATTTCTAATAGTTTCATATATCAAACTAGGAATATTTGAGCATGACTTGTTAAGCCCAGCCTTAATGACTGCCTGCTGCTTATGTCGTGCCCAATCCCTAACTTTTTGACTCTCACGGGCTAAGTAGTTACTAGTTAGGAAGTAGTTGTAAAGTAGCTTTGAACTATTTAAAAAGGACTTACCTATTAATTGCTCACATAGGTCATCATAATCACCTGCAGATTTGCAGTCAATTAAACCAGTCATTCGACTCCAAAGACTTAGAGTTCTATCCTTTTGGCCAACTGTCTTATCAATTGTTCTAAAAAAGTGGGCTCTGCGGAATATAAGAACCCCTTGTAACTGTCATAATACTGGCCGGTGATGAGGATCAATCTCTCCAAGATATTTCCCAAGGCCTAGGTACTTTGAAACTACTTGTAGACTATTTTTTAGAGAAGTACTTACCTAAATACTGTTTGGCACACATATCAACAACAATTCCATGAATTCCAGTAGAATGAATAGAGGTAAATTCAACAGGATGACCAGTGACTCGTTGGATTAGAGTAAAGACTCTTTGGAATAGAAGATAGTAACCTTCTGTAGTTTGCTGATTGGTGAAGACCCGAAGAAATGTAATAACTAATTATTGATTAGTTGGGAGGTACTTGGCAAGTACTCAAGAAGTACTTACTTTTTCGATGGGAACGAAGGTATGTTGTAAATACAACCTCATTCATTTTTTTCTCTCGAATCCGCTTATATAGCATATCGATCTCAAAAGAACTTAACCCACTTCCGAACGACCCACAGGCAACGTAATCCACGGCCGAGCGGCCACTTTTCTCCGCGACCGCCAAAATATTCGAAGTCAACATTCCACCATGCGTCACTTTTTCATTATTCCATACAAAATTGCCTCTATGTAAAGATTCCCGTTTGCAGATGGTTGTGTCTGTATATAGAAAGCGAACAATTAAATCAAAAGTTCAAGCTGCAGGAGTATTTGAAGTCCTTGTTAAGAAACTGCTTGATGCAGATAAACGAGGCTTTTCAATTCAACCAAGATTTCTGCGTGAAATAACACAGTCTTTGCTTCGTGAACATACGCAAGGCCCTACTGCAGTTCTTACATATTGTATACTAGCGAAACTTACGATGGAAATTGCACTTCTTTCCGAACAGCGAGTATTAAGCACTTATATAAACCGGTCACCCTGACTGGAAACTTAAATGGGGGTCGGTGGTGAGACGGGTAGAGAGGCCTTTCCTGTAGCTGCCTTAGCTGCTTGGTCAGCCTTTTCATTCCCTGGTATACCCTGATGCCCCGGGACCCATTGAATAGTAACTTTGCAGCCTTGCTGGATTAGTCTTTGGGCTATCTCTTGAGTCTGAATGGCCCATATCTGTCCTGGCCCTGGTTGATTGTGCTGCAGGCGTGCTGGGGCTGCTTGGGAGTCGAGAAGGATCCTTGGAGAACCCTTACAGTCTAGCAGCTAGGCTATTTCTAGGGCTTTATACACCCTACCAGTTCAGCATCAAAGACCTCCTTTTCTTGCCCGATAGGTATTTCCTTGCTTTTCCAGGCTCCTGAGTAGTCCTGCCACGCAATACCTTGCCCAGTCCGCCCATTCTCTAGGCGTGACCCATCTGACCATATTGGTAGGCCTTCATAGGGGGCCTTAGCCTGCGTAATAGCCTTTTCCTCCGTAGGCACTAGTATAGTACCTGGATGTGTCTTAGGAAAGGTCTCAACCCCCTCCTCAAAGCCTGCGGATGGATCTATCTTCATTTGCTAGTTTTGCTGCTAGATGCTGGACTAAACTCCATGGACCCCGTTCTCTAGGGCCTTCAACCCATGTTAGATCATGTAGGGGCTGCACCCCTGGTTGAGCATGCTGGTCTCCTTCACGAAAGCTAACCGGCAGGACTTCTCTGGCTGGATGGCTCCTAGGCAGCCCTAAGAATCTCAGGGTATATTGCCTCTGGCGTCTATCTAGCAGGACCTCTGCTGGATAGAGCCCTGCCTCTTTGATCAGTGGTCCTAGGGGGCTAGTCCTAAGCATGCCTGTAATTGCGCGTGCCTGCCGGTTGGCCATAAGCTGAATACCCCCAAGTCGGTCCTTTTGGCCCTGCCACCAGAGCTCCGCAATGAACTAACTAAAAATAGCATACCAAAACATAGAATGTTATCATTTTAAAGTCTGAAAACAATTCTGGCGCTAAAGCTCTCGCACTCGAAAAGAAAATTAAACTCCGGTGGATACTTTCATGTGATCGCCTATCTGCATTTTAACGCCGTTTGTATTGTTTGTTCGTGGTTGTTAGAAATAGCCGTCTCTTAGGTCAGCAGCCCCACCCGCCCTTCGGCGGGTTGGTCTGCCTCACCTCAACGCAAATTCCCATCTCAACGCAAAAAACAAAGCTATTCAAGCTCCTATACAACATCGCCTTGAGTATCTATCCAATAAGGTAGTCTAGGGCCTTCCTTATCCACCTGACTAGCTTCTGTACTAGGCAGATCCCCTGTATCTGCCTGTTGTGGTGGTTTATTATATTCCAAAGTTCCCGTTTTTCCAATCTACCTAAGACCCTGTAGTCTTTCCACCTCAGTACGATCCGCAATTCGACGTTTTGCATCATATACAGTTAATGGCCCATTAAATCTAATTCTTCTCCGTGATTTCTTCTTATCTTGAGGCTTCCGGTGTCGAAGATGTTGTTGTAGATCACTTTTAAGCTGAGCGGCTAGTTCAGTAGTTTCCAGAGAGCTTTGAAATACATAGTCAAGATATCATACAAAGCTTTGATCAAGCTCTGGATTATTATTAATAAAGCTCTGTGCTTTACTAATACTTCGACGAAGACCTCGTATTGTAGATGGCGGCGATGAGCTTGATGGTGGTGGTGATGGTATTGTAATTATTTCAAGCCCTGGAGCCGCCTCTAAAGCCTCACGTAGAGGCTTTATTATCTCCTCTAGATTGAAAGGATATAGTTCTCACTTTTCAAAAGCATTCTAGATCGTATGTTGTTTGAATGTATCCATATAAATAGAATGAATCTCTTTCAAGAAATCACTCTTATCATCCATCTCAGCACCTCTTTAAGCAAGTTTATTATATTTCTTACAATAAAAGTGCTTATAAACCTGAAAATGTTATCCATCAAGAGGTTGTACAAGATGTGTTGTATGAGGAGGAAACCAATAAGGTATAATATAGTGTTGTCCACAGAATTGAAGAAATTCATAGGTAAGATGGGACTTGTGACTATCAAAAAGTAATAATCAAACCTCTTTTTTTGCAGAGATATGATGTTTTATATGACGATGGAAGTGTTGAATCTAGTCAAGGCCAATCTTATTTGTAGTATAGCCTTTAGGAGATAGAGCTATTTGATATTTCTCTAGAATATCTGCATCATACTACCACTCAAGATAATGTTTTCCTTTGAATATAAAGTATGAAGGAAGAGTAAAACCATCTGTTGCAATATACTCAATTACAGAGATTAATTCGCCCATTTCTTTAGTTGGATTCCCCCTTGCAGCTTATAAAGACATAGTAGTCATAATTTTTTAAGTCTTTCCTTGTCCTAGTTAGAAACCGGTTTCATCAAAGTTATATATATGTTTGGGGGGGATCTGCTTGATAAATGGCTCTAAGCAGTTGTACCAGTGTTAAAGAACACCTATATCTTCTATATCAAGACGCTTCTTGTCCTTTGGCTTTTGCTGAATAAGCTTAAACTCCTCCGGGAGGCGTTTAATAAAGCGATAAACCCAGTTCTTGTCAACTGTACGAGGTAGCCCGTTGGTTGTATTTCGCTGCAGTATTTGGTTGGCACTCTGCTCAATCATTCCGGCTGTAGGTGAACTATATAGATTATCAAGCTGACGAATCCAACAAATCAGCATCTTCTCTGGTGAATCATCAAGGGTCTTTTTAGGGACAGGACGTGTGCTTCGTGTAGCTCGGCCATGAATACGTGCTCGGAGTCAGTGATAAGGAACGTCAAATTGACGCGCTAATGTAGAGAAATTTGGTTTTTTTGGGCCTCGAGCGGCTTCACAGGCCTTCAAGACACGTGTCTCAATATCAGAATAGGAATCAGGCATGGTGATGGTATATAGGAGCTCTGAATAGCTTCATTTTTTGCGTTGAGATGGGAATTTGCGTTGAGATGAGGCAGACCAACCCGCCGAAGGGCGGGGCTGCTTAACGTATTTCACTAGCGAACGTGACACACAACCGAGCGTGACACCGTCCGCCAATTCCTGCCCATGGGCTAAATACTAGAGCCTTTATCAACCAAACAATTGCATTTCTATATAAAAATCAATTACTAAGTGGTTTAGGACATCTAACTCTAGTATGTCCCCGAACATGACAATTGGAACACTGCGGTGGCGCTTGTACGCGCGGTCTAACTACAGAAAGCGCTGGATCTATAGAGATAGTATCCTGAGCTTTCTGAATCTTATTCTTATGTTGAAATCGTTCTAGGCCCTCCTGGAGAGATGAGCCCTCTGTAATAGCTAGCTGTCTATTAGACTTTTTCTGCTTTTGGCCTTTCCATTTATTATTAGTGTGATGTTTGTGTATTTCTTCCTTCGCAAGAACAAGCTCATTAAGAGTCAATTCATGACCTTTAATAATCTTGTCTAATCGCGCTTCTAGCAAAGGTAAAGAACTCTGACTGTGTTCTCTAAGTAGTTTCCTTGTTGCAGATGCTTGCTTCTCCAGCTGCCTAGTAGTATAGGGTGTTTTAGGCGCTGAATTAGTTGACCGACTCCCTGGTGGTGTAGGGGTCTTTAGTTGGATATCCAACTTGCCAAGCACTCTATCTGGAT